>OX104114.1:7836024-7966166 GCA_944474755.1 Limnoperna fortunei | reverse complement strand
TAACATGTGCAACTATATTTCGAACTCCACCAACAATCACCTGATTATATTTATTTTCCATTCAGAACAAGCACACATGATCATATTTATTTTCCATTCAGAATCAAACTTTTAATTTTTGGCCGGATTTCACGAGTGAAAATCCGGGTTATAAAATGGTGAATGTCGGGCGGCGGGCGGCGGGCAGGCGGGCGGGCGGGCGGGCGGGGAAAATATTTTCGTAACAGTTTTCTCAGGAACCACTGATCACAGCCTTTCGATATTTGGTATAAAGCATTAACAGGTGGTCCCATACCGTGGGATTCATTTTCAGGTCTGTCGCTCATCTACTTCCTGTTTGTCGACTTAGTCAAATTAACGAAATCCGGCCATTTCTGTCTTTGACCGATTTTTAGATTATATTGAAAAGATGTTAAACAGGATTTTTTCACAGGCACTTGGAACATGGACTTTATATATCCCCCCCCCCCTTTTCTCTACACCACCCCTAAAAATAAAATCTCAGTCAAAGCAATATAATTGGTCTTTTCTTGTCATTTCATAACACAATATGTCGAAATATTGCTATATTATACTATCCAAAATTTTTCCCCACTGATGTACTAAAAGAGAGAAGGTAAGCAACTCGCCATTTTTTAATTTTTGAAAATTTGTTCACCACACGTGGGAATCCCTCGTCTATGCACGATTCTGGGGCCTTACAGCTGGAAAAAATGACATAGGCATGCTCACAATACACTTACTGAATCGTCGATGTGCAGTTTCCGCCAACATCAGACCGATACTCTGAAAAAATTAAACATTTTCAGCTCCGAGTCGTACAATTCTTGTTAATTTACATTAGTTGGGACGGAAGTAGTGGGCAGACAACTCTTGTGCTTGTTCCGAGTGATATACCTGAACGGTAAAACGCCGAGAATTACGAATATTTTTCTGTAAAATACCAACTTATAATTTCAGTATTTAAATATTCAGATGGTCTTTGTGACATTGTAAGTGATAAAGTAATGTTTATCACGGCTTTTAAAAATTTTCTCCAAAAAATTGCAGCGTTTATAAACTAGCGTCAAAAAAGTACGGGAAAAATATTCGTAATTCTCGGCGTTTTACCTTTCAGGTATATCACTCGGAACAAGCACAAGAGTTGTCTGCCCACTACTTCCGTCCCAACTAATGTAAATTAACAAGAATTGTACGACTCGGAGCTGAAAATGTTTAATTTTTTCAGAGTATCGGTCTGATGTTGGCGGAAACTGCACATCGACGATTCAGTAAGTGTATTGTGAGCATGCCTATGTCATTTTTTCCAGCTGTAAGGCCCCAGAATCGTGCATAGACGAGGGATTCCCACGTGTGGTGAACAAATTTTCAAAAATTAAAAAATGGCCAGTTGCTTACCTTCTCTCTTTTAGTACATCAGTGGGGAAAAATTTTGGATAGTATAATATAGCAATATTTCGACATTGTGTTATGAAATGACAAGAAAAGACCAATTATATTGCTTTGACTGAGATTTTATTTTTAGGGGTGGTGTAGAGAAAAGGGGGGGGGATATATAAAGTCCATGTTCCAAGTGCCTGTGGATTTTTTATGTTTTAATTATATACCCCAACAAACATTACTAATAAGAAAGTCAAAGATTTTGTATGTCACAAACTTAACATGTGCAACTATATTTCTCACTCCACCAACAAGCACACATAATCATATTTATTTTCCATTCAGAATCAAACTTTAAATTTTTAGATTATGTTCAAAAGATGTTAAACAGGATTTTTTACGTTTTAATTATATACCCCACAAACATAACTAATAAGAAAGTCAAGGATGTTGTATGTCACAAACTTAACATGTGCAACTATATTTCGAACTCCACCAACAATCACACATGATCATATTTATTTTCCATTCAGAATCAAACTTAAAATTTTTAGATTATGTTGAAAGATGTTAAACAGAATTTTTTACGTTTTAATTATATACCCCACAAACATAACTAATAAGAATGTCCAGGATGTTGTATTTCACAAACTTAACATGTGCAACTATATTTCGAACTCCACCAACAATCACCTGATCATATTTTCCATTCAGAACAAGCACACATGATCATATTTATTTTCCATTCAGAATCAAACTTTAAATTTTTAGATTATGTTGAAAAGATGTTAAACAGGATTTTTTTATGTTTTAATTATATACCCCACAAACATAACTAATAAGAAAGTCCAGGATGTTGTATGTCACAAACTTAACATGTGCAACTATATTTCGAACTCCACCAACAATCACACATAATCATATTTATTTTCCATTCAGAATCAAACTTTAAATTTTTAGATTATGTTGAAAAGATGTTAAACAGGATTTTTTTACGTTTTAATTATATACCCGACAAACATAACTAATAAGAAAGTCCAGGATGTTGTATGTCACAAACTTAACATGTGCAACTATATTTCGGACTCCACCAAAAATCACCTGATCATATTTATTTTCCATTCAGAATCAAACTTTAAATTTTTAGAGTATGTTGGAAAGATGTTAAACAGGATTTTTTTACGTTTAAAATATATACCCCACAAACATAACTAATAAGAAAGTCCAGGATGTTGTATGTCACAAACTTAACATGTGCAACTATATTTCTCACTCCACCATCAATCACACATGATCACACCAACAATCACATATTAATTTTCCATTCTGAATAAAACTTCAAATTTTTCATTATGTAGAAAAAATGTTGAACAGAATTTTTTATGTTTTAAATATATACCCCACAAACATAACTAATAAGAAAGTCCAGGATGTTTTATGTCACAAACTTAACATGTGCAACTATATTTCTCACTCCACCAACAATCACACATGATCACACCAACAATCACATATTAATTTTCCATTCTGAATCAAACTTTAAAATTTTTAGATTATGTTGGAAAGATGTTTAACAGGATTTTTTACGTTTTAATTATATACCCCACAAACATAACTAATAAGAAAGTCCAGGATGTTGTATGTCACAAACTTAACATGTGCAACTATATTTCGAACTCCACCAACAATCACCTGATCATATTTATTTTCCATTCAGAATCAAACTTTAAATTTTTAGATTATGTTGAAAAGATGTTTAATAGGATTTTTTACGTTTTAATTATATACCCCTCAAACATAACTAATAAGAATGTCCAGGATGTTGTATTTCACAAACTTAACATGTGCAACTATATTTCGAACTCCACCAACAATCACCTGATCATATTTATTTTCCATTCAGAATCAAACTTTAAATTTTTAGATTATGTTGAAAAGATGTTTAACAGGATTTTTTACGTTTTAATTATATACCCCACAAACATAACTAATAAGAATGTCCAGGATGTTGTATGTCACAAACTTAACATGTGCAACTATATTTCGAACTCCACCAACAATCACCTGATCATATTTATTTTCCATTCAGAACAAGCACACATGATCATATTTATTTTCCATTCAGAATCAAACTTTTAATTTTTAGATTATGTTGAAAAGATGTTAAACAGGATTTTTTATGTTTTAATTATATACCCCACAAACATTACTAATAAGAAAGTCAAAGATTTTGTATGTCACAAACTTAACATGTGCAACTATATTTCTCACTCCACCAACAAGCACACATAATCATATTTATTTTCCATTCAGAATCAAACTTTAAATTTTTAGATTATGTTGAAAAGATGTTAAACCACATGTGTTAAACAGGATTTTTTACGTTTTAATTATATACCCCACAAACATAACTAATAAGAAAGTCAAGGATGTTGTATGTCACAAACTTAACATGTGCAACTATATTTCGAACTCCACCAACAATCACACATGATCATATTTATTTTCCATTCAGAATCAAACTTTAAATTTTTAGATTATGTTGAAAAGATGTTAAACAGGATTTTTTTATGTTTTAATTATATACCCCACAAACATAACTAATAAGAAAGTCCAGGATGTTGTATGTCACAAACTTAACATGTGCAACTATATTTCGGACTCCACCAAAAATCACCTGATCATATTTATTTTCCATTCAGAATCAAACTTTAAATTTTTAGAGTATGTTGGAAAGATGTTAAACAGGATTTTTTTACGTTTAAAATATATACCCCACAAACATAACTAATAAGAAAGTCCAGGATGTTGTATGTCACAAACTTAACATGTGCAACTATATTTCTCACTCCACCATCAATCACACATGATCACACCAACAATCACATATTAATTTTCCATTCTGAATAAAACTTCAAATTTTTCATTATGTAGAAAAAATGTTGAACAGAATTTTTTATGTTTTAAATATATACCCCACAAACATAACTAATAAGAAAGTCCAGGATGTTTTATGTCACAAACTTAACATGTGCAACTATATTTCTCACTCCACCAACAATCACACATGATCACACCAACAATCACCAACAATCACATATTAATTTTCCATTCTGAATCAAACTTTAAAATTTTTAGATTATGTTGGAAAGATGTTAAACAGGATTTTTTTACGTTTTAATTATATACCCCACAAACATAACTAATAAGAAAGTCAAGGATGTTGTATGTCACAAACTTAACATGTGCAACTATATTTCGAACTCCACCAACAATCACACATGATCATATTTATTTTCCATTCAGAATCAAACTTAAAATTTTTAGATTATGTTGAAAGATGTTAAACAGAATTTTTTACGTTTTAATTATATACCCCACAAACATAACTAATAAGAATGTCCAGGATGTTGTATTTCACAAACTTAACATGTGCAACTATATTTTGAACTCCACCAACAATCACCTGATTATATTTTCCATTCAGAACAAGCACACATGATCATATTTACTTTCCATTCAGAATCAAACTTTAAATTTTTAGATTATGTTGAAAAGATGTTAAACAGGATTTTTTTATGTTTTAATTATATACCCCACAAACATAACTAATAAGAAAGTCAAGGATGTTGTATGTCACAAACTTAACATGTGCAACTATATTTCGAACTCCACCAACAATCACACATGATCATATTTATTTTCCATTCAGAATCAAACTTAAAATTTTTAGATTATGTTGAAAGATGTTAAACAGAATTTTTTACGTTTTAATTATATACCCCACAAACATAACTAATAAGAATGTCCAGGATGTTGTATTTCACAAACTTAACATGTGCAACTATATTTTGAACTCCACCAACAATCACCTGATTATATTTTCCATTCAGAACAAGCACACATGATCATATTTATTTTCCATTCAGAATCAAACTTTAAATTTTTAGATTATGTTGAAAAGATGTTAAACTGGATTTTTTTATGTTTTAATTATATACCCCACAAACATAACTAATAAGAAAGTCCAGGATGTTGTATGTCACAAACTTAACATGTGCAACTATATTTCGGACTCCACCAAAAATCACCTGATCATATTTATTTTCCATTCAGAATCAAACTTTAAATTTTTAGATTATGTTGAAAAGATGTTAAACAGGATTTTTTACGTTTTAATTATATACCCGACAAACATAACTAATAAGAAAGTCCAGGATGTTGTATGTCACAAACTTAACATGTGCAACTATATTTCGGACTCCACCAAAAATCACCTGATCATATTTATTTTCCATTCAGAATCAAACTCTAAATTTTTAGAGTATGTTGGAAAGATGTTAAACAGGATTTTTTTACGTTTAAAATATATACCCCACAAACATAACTAATAAGAAAGTCCAGGATGTTGTATGTCACAAACTTAACATGTGCAACTATATTTCTCACTCCACCATCAATCACACATGATCACACCAACAATCACATATTAATTTTCCATTCTGAATAAAACTTCAAATTTTTCATTATGTAGAAAAAATGTTGAACAGAATTTTTTATGTTTTAAATATATACCCCACAAACATAACTAATAAGAAAGTCCAGGATGTTTTATGTCACAAACTTAACATGTGCAACTATATTTCTCACTCCACCAACAATCACACATGATCACACCAACAATCACCAACAATCACATATTAATTTTCCATTCTGAATCAAACTTTAAAATTTTTAGATTATGTTGGAAAGATGTTAAACAGGATTTTTTTACGTTTTAAATATATACCCCACAAACATTACTAATAAGAAAGTCAAAGATTTTGTATGTCACAAACTTAGCATGTGCAACTATATTTCTCACTCCACCAACAAGCACACATGATCATATTTATTTTCCATTCAGAATCAAACTTTAAATTTTTAGATTATGTTGAAAAGATGTTTAACAGGATTTTTTACGTTTTAATTATATACCCCACAAACATAACTAATAAGAAAGTCCAGGATGTTGTATGTCACAAACTTAACATGTGCAACTATATTTCGAACTCCACCAACAATCACCTGATCATATTTATTTTCCATTCAGAATCAAACTTTAAATTTTTAGATTATGTTGAAAAGATGTTTAACAGGATTTTTTACGTTTTAATTATATACCCCACAAACATAACTAATAAGAATGTCCAGGATGTTGTATTTCACAAACTTAACATGTGCAACTATATTTCGAACTCCACCAACAATCACCTGATCATATTTATTTTCCATTCAGAATCAAACTTTAAATTTTTAGATTATGTTGAAAAGATGTTTAACAGGATTTTTTACGTTTTAATTATATACCCCACAAACATAACTAATAAGAATGTCCAGGATGTTGTATGTCACAAACTTAACATGTGCAACTATATTTCGAACTCCACCAACAATCACCTGATCATATTTATTTTCCATTCAGAACAAGCACACATGATCATATTTATTTTCCATTCAGAACAAGCACACATGATCATATTTATTTTCCATTCAGAACAAGCACACATGATCATATTTATTTTCCATTCAGAATCAAACTTTTAATTTTTAGATTATGTTGAAAAGATGTTAAACAGGATTTTTTATGTTTTAATTATATACCCCACAAACATTACTAATAAGAAAGTCAAAGATTTTGTATGTCACAAACTTAACATGTGCAACTATATTTCTCACTCCACCAACAAGCACACATAATCATATTTATTTTCCATTCAGAATCAAACTTTAAATTTTTAGATTATGTTGAAAAGATGTTAAACAGGATTTTTTACGTTTTAATTATATACCCCACAAACATAACTAATAAGAAAGTCAAGGATGTTGTATGTCACAAACTTAACATGTGCAACTATATTTCGAACTCCACCAACAATCACACATGATCATATTTATTTGCCATTCAGAATCAAACTTAAAATTTTTAGATTATGTTGAAAGATGTTAAATAGAATTTTTTACGTTTTAATTATATACCCCACAAACATAACTAATAAGAATGTCCAGGATGTTGTATTTCACAAACTTAACATGTGCAACTATATTTTGAACTCCACCAACAATCACCTGATCATATTTTCCATTCAGAACAAGCACACATGATCATATTTATTTTCCATTCAGAATCAAACTTTAAATTTTTAGATTATGTTGAAAAGATGTTAAACAGGATTTTTTTATGTTTTAATTATATACCCCACAAACATAACTAATAAGAAAGTCCAGGATGTTGTATGTCACAAACTTAACATGTGCAACTATATTTCGAACTCCACCAACAAGCACACATAATCATATTTATTTTCCATTCAGAATCAAACTTTAAATTTTTAGATTATGTTGAAAAGATGTTAAACAGGATTTTTTACGTTTTAATTATATACCCGACAAACATAACTAATAAGAAAGTCCAGGATGTTGTATGTCACAAACTTAACATGTGCAACTATATTTCGGACTCCACCAAAAATCACCTGATCATATTTATTTTCCATTCAGAATCAAACTCTAAATTTTTAGAGTATGTTGGAAAGATGTTAAACAGGATTTTTTTACGTTTAAAATATATACCCCACAAACATAACTAATAAGAAAGTCCAGGATGTTGTATGTCACAAACTTAACATGTGCAACTATATTTCTCACTCCACCATCAATCACACATGATCACACCAACAATCACATATTAATTTTCCATTCTGAATAAAACTTCAAATTTTTCATTATGTAGAAAAAATGTTGAACAGAATTTTTTATGTTTTAAATATATACCCCACAAACATAACTAATAAGAAAGTCCAGGATGTTTTATGTCACAAACTTAACATGTGCAACTATATTTCTCACTCCACCAACAATCACACATGATCACACCAACAATCACCAACAATCACATATTAATTTTCCATTCTGAATCAAACTTTAAAATTTTTAGATTATGTTGGAAAGATGTTAAACAGGATTTTTTTACGTTTTAAATATATACCCCACAAACATTACTAATAAGAAAGTCAAAGATTTTGTATGTCACAAACTTAGCATGTGCAACTATATTTCTCACTCCACCAACAAGCACACATGATCATATTTATTTTCCATTCAGAATCAAACTTTAAATTTTTAGATTATGTTGAAAAGATGTTTAACAGGATTTTTTACGTTTTAATTATATACCCCACAAACATAACTAATAAGAAAGTCCAGGATGTTGTATGTCACAAACTTAACATGTGCAACTATATTTCGAACTCCACCAACAATCACCTGATCATATTTATTTTCCATTCAGAATCAAACTTTAAATTTTTAGATTATGTTGAAAAGATGTTTAACAGGATTTTTTACGTTTTAATTATATACCCCACAAACATAACTAATAAGAATGTCCAGGATGTTGTATTTCACAAACTTAACATGTGCAACTATATTTCGAACTCCACCAACAATCACCTGATCATATTTATTTTCCATTCAGAACAAGCACACATGATCATATTTATTTTCCATTCAGAATCAACCTTTAAATTTTTAGATTATGTTGAAAAGATGTTAAACAGGAATTTTTTATGTTTTAATTATATACCCCACAAACATTACTAATAAGAAAGTCCAGGATGTTGTATGTCACAAACTTAACATGTGCAACTATATTTCGCACTCCACCAACAAGCACACATGATCATATTTATTTTCCATTCAGAATCAAACTTTAAATTTTTAGATTATGTTGAAAAGATGTTAAACAGGATTTTTAACGTTTTAATTATATACCCCACAAACATAACTAATAAGAAAGTCCAGGATGTTGTACAAAATGTTGTATGTCACAAACTTAACATGTGCAACTATATTTCGAACTCCACCAACAATCACCTGATCATATTTATTTTCCATTCAGAATCAAACTTAAAATTTTGAGATTATGTTGAAAAGATGTTAAACAGGATTTTTTACGTTTAAAATATATACACCACAAACATAACTAATAAGAAAGTCCAGGATGTTGTATGTCACAAACTTAACATGTGCAACTATATTTCTCACTCCACCAACAATCACACATGATAACACCAACAATCACATATTAATTTTCCATTCTGAATAAAACTTCAAATTTTTCATTATGTAGAAAAAATGTTGAACAGAATTTTTTATGTTTTAAATATATACCCCACAAACATAACTAATAAGAAAGTCCAGGATGGTTTATGTCACAAACTTAACATGTGCAACTATATTTCTCACTCCACCAACAATCACACATGATCACACCAACAATCACCAACAATCACATATTAATTTTCCATTCTGAATCAAACTTAAAAATTTTTAGATTATGTTGGAAAGATGTTAAACAGGATTTTTTTACGTTTTAAATATATACCCCACAAACATTACTAATAAGAAAGTCAAAGATTTTGTATGTCACAAACTAAGCATGTGCAACTATATTTCTGACTCCACCAACAAGCACACATGATCATATTTATTTTCCATTCAGAATCAAACTTTAAATTTTTAGATTATGTTGAAAAGATGTTTAACAGGATTTTTTACGTTTTAATTATATACCCCACAAACATAACTAATAAGAAAGTCCAGAATGTTGTATGTCACGAACTTAACATGTGCAACTATATTTCGAACTCCACCAACAATCACACATGATCATATTTATTTTCCATTCAGAATCAAACTTAAAATTTTTAGATTATGTTGAAAAGATGTTAAACAGGATTTTTTACGTTTAAAATATATACCCCACAAACATAACTAATAAGAAAGTCCAGGATGTTGTACATCACAAACTTAACATGTGCAACTATATTTCGGACTCCACCAACAATCACCTGATCATATTTATTTTCCATTCAGAATCAAACTTTAAATTTTTAGATTATGTTGAAAAGGTGTTAAACAGGATTTTTTACGTTTTAATTATATACCCCACAAACAGAACTAATAAGAACATGAAGAAAGTCCAGGATGTTGTATGTCACAAACTTAACATTTGCAACTATATTTCTCTCTACACCAACAATCACACATGATCATATTAATTCTCCATTCTGAGTAAAACTTCAAATTTTTCATTATGTTGAAAAGATGTTAAACAGAATTTTTTACGTTTTAAATATATACCCCACAAACAGAACTAATAAGAACATGAAGAAAGTCCAGGATGTTGTATGTCACAAACTTAACATGTGCAACTGTATTTTTTCACTCCACCCACAATCACACATGATCATATTAATTTTCCATACAGAATCAAACTTCAAATTTTAAATTATGTTGAAAAGATTTTAAACAGAATTTTTTACATTTCAAATATATACCCCCACAAACATAACTAATAAGAAAGTGAACGTATTGTATGTCACAAACTTAACATGTGCAACTGTATTTCTCTCTCTACCAACAATCACCTGATCATATTAATTTTCCATGCATATTCAAACTTAAAATTTTAGATTATGTTAAAAAAGATGTTAAATAGAATTTTTTATGTTTTAAATATATACCCCACAAGTGTGCTGTCTGCTCAGACCATAGTAATTTTAGCCACCTTTAAATGTGAGCCAGAAGGTATACAACTGAGTAATTTATGGGACATATGTTTTGTCCCATGACATAATAAAAGTCCCACAGTAAGGGCCTGAAAGAGACAGTTAACATCTCTTTTAGATTTCATGGATATATAATTATATATACATATACACTCTTCTGTGGTTGTGTGAGTTAAATTGTGGGGTACTTGTTGTTTGTGAGCATGTGTAACAGGATGTTAAATTCAACTGCATAAATATTATTAAAAAAAAATGGATTATCCTGTGGGAATTGTTCTTTTCTTGGATAATTATGAATTTAGTCAAGCTGTTGCATATTGCCATGACTTTCATGTTGAATCATATGATACATTTCTTTATACTTTTAATTGTATTTTGTTCTTCGATTACAATGGTATGATCAGTTTTAAACAATTTTGTGACCACCATGATTTCAGTGTTGTATTTTTTGGAATATCTTCTTTACACTTATAAGGTAAGAATTTTTCCTAATACATGTATAAATCAACACATTCACATGTATATGCTGGTTTTGTTTTAAACCATTTACAAACATATAAGATATAAAGTTTAATCTTGTCTGTGATGTGTGCATGCTGGTAGCCTGGACTTTATTTACCCCACAAACATTACTAATAGTAAAGTCAAGGATTTTTTATGTCACAAACTTGACATGTGTAACACTATTTCTCAATCAACAAACAATCACATGATCATATTAATTTTCCATAGGGAATCAAAATTCAAATTTAGATTATGTTGAAAACATGTCAAACAGAATTTTTGACATTTTATATATATGCCTCACATACATATCAGAAACTTGACTAATATGAAAGTCAGTGAATTTGTACATCACAATTAATTTCTCACTTCCCCAACAAACACATAATTTTCTGTTCCTAATCAAACTTATAATTTTGGATTTTGTTGAAAAAATATTCAACAGAATTTTTTATATTTTATATATATATACCATGTATACCCCACAAACATGACTAATAAGAAAGTAATTGATTTTGTACATCACAATTAAACTTAACAATAAATGTAGTTCTCACTTCACCAATAAACACATGATCCTATTTTTCCATACAGAATCAAACTTCAAATTCTGGATTACATAATAAAATCATTTTAAACAGAATTTTTTACATTATACCCCACAAATATTTCTCACTTCCCCAACAAACATAATCCTATTTATGTTCCAGACAGAATTGAACTTAAAATTGGGGAATAACTTTATTGCATTTCAATCTTTGACAGCTTAAGATGTAGATTTTACTGTTGTTAATTAATTGAACTTTACCTAGCCAGACAAGACAGAGCTATGTCATGTATGTAAATGGCTTTTAATGACAATAAAAGTTTATTTCCATTCTAATGCAATTGACAAAAATATGGAATTAAAATTAAAATCTAAAAATTATCTTAAAAGCTCTGAAAATGTAACAAGTAAGCAAAACAGTATTATTCGACTTGGTGACTATGACAAACATGACTACTAAGAAAGTCAGTTATTTTGTATGTTAACATATTTCTCTCTTCACCAACAGTCACATGATCATATTAATTTTCCATACAGAATTAAACTTCAAATTTGGATTATTGTGAAAACTTGTTAAACAGAATTTTTGACATTTTAAATACCCCACAAACATTACTAATAGTATTAGGAAAGTCAGTGATTTTGTATGTCACAAACTTGACATGTGTAACAATATTTCTCACCTCATGAACCAGTTTATATTTCCATACAGTACCAAGCTTCTAATACTAGATTACATGTATGTTGGAAAAGAAATATGGCAATGATTTCTTTGGCATTATACAAACCCCTCAAACAAGACAATATTATGTTGATGTAAAATTATATCAGGGAGACTTAGAATTTATGTATTTAATGACCAGGTCATAAACATTTCAGTTATCACAGTAATGGCAAAAATAGTAAGCTTGATTAGTTACTTTTAATTAATGTTATTGCCTAATGTATACAGTATTTTTGGTGCTTCATTTAATATTTATGGGGTTTCATTAAGACCATGTGATTTTTTGCTCCAATAAAATCCACATTGATTACAGGATTACCTATCAAAAATGGATGATAACATGTATCTGATGATACTAATGTTTAGTATTCTTTGTCTAATTCTTACAGTTTTGAGTGGAATTTTTATCATACTGTTTACAATGTTTAGGAAGTGGACTATTTTTTTTACTTCATGGAATAGAGATTTGCAACAATAGTTGAGATATATTTATACCCCATAAAAGGTGAGATTGTCTTTATATATATATTAACCCATATTATTCAATTTTGGTCACAGGAAGTGTCTAAACAGCCATTAAACATGTGCTTTAATAATGTGTTTATTTGATAAAAGGGGAAACTTAATTGTTTCTAAAAAGCATCATTTTCATAATTTCCAATTGTTATTTAGATTATGAGCTCCACAACATGTACAACACCAAAGAAGTCTATTGGTTTTGCTTTATTGAAAAATTTTGATGTATATGATGCAATTACTGCTTTTTGTTACAAAGAAAAAATTAATTATGAGCCAGTTTATGAGTGTGATGCTAAGGTGTTCAGAATATACTTATTTTCATTGGAAAGAGCTATAAAAGTAATAAATTTTATTAAAAAGGTCAAATTAAATGCTCTTTTTGTGAATATCACTGACAATTGATGATGATTGAATTCAGTATAGTGGAATTAAAGCAACTTTATAGGTGAGTTAAAATATCAAGTAAGTTAATTAAGTTTTCCAAGTCAGGCAATTTGTGACACATAAATGGTTGTATCTATGTATTAAGGAAGAGATATACAATGGGAGAGAGGGGTATATGCAAAAAATCAAGTGAAGAGGTGGTACAATTTCCCAAGCTTTTCAGAAAGAGAAATATAAGCCTCTTGGCTGGTATTTTTTGCTTATACCCCTCTCGCACATTTGGTATCTGTTTAATTACACGGAATAATTTTCTTGCAGTAAAGAATGAGAGTTCAGAAAAAATTGCACCAAATACATGTACAGTGAAACTTAATTCTCTTAACTGGTCCCTCAGAAAACCGGTGGCCCCTACAAACCAGCCGTTTCAAAAAGTCCCAGCAATTTTTTTATTAAACTGTATGTAAATTTTCCTCAACACCAGACTCGGCCACTTTTAATTAGCCAAGTGAGCTTTTCTATCGTCTGTTGCACATTGTAAACTTTTTCAAAAATCTCCTATGAAACCACTGTACCAATTTTTTTCAAACTTGGCCACAATCACCCTTAGGGTTCCTAGTTTCATTTTTTACCCAGGTTGTTGATCAACACACAAAGATGGCTGCTGTTTCTAAAATAGAACATGGGTGTCACTGCATATTTTTGTTCAATATATCAAAAGTTATAAAAGATATAGAGAAAACTGTTACTTCAAATTGATCAGCACATTAAGGTCTATGAGTGTGAAGTTGTGTGATGGCTTCCTGTACGAGTTATTGCCCTTTAATGATGATTGTTGACCAAATTTTCAGTTTTTACAATATAACTTAAAAACTATTACAAATAGAGTGAAACTGTAAAAGGCAAAAATGATCAGCAATTCAAGTTCTAAAATTCATTTTATTGGTCTGAAATTGTCAGACGACTCCTTATATGAGTTACTGCCCTTAAATGACAATATCTCGCCTGCGTCGATAGTCGCTTGAGGCGAGACATATATAGGAATCCGGCTGCGGCGGCGTAAACACTTGGACATCTTGCTTCATATCTTTGTAAGCCCAAGCCTAGGTCCATCAAATTTGGTCCAGTGGTAGCTTATGATGAGTACTTGCCAGGCAGTCAGGTGTCACCTGACCTTGACCTCAATTTCATGGTCCAGCGACTACGTTCAAGTTTTTGGGTTACGACAGTTTCTCTGTAACCACGCATGGTAGGATGACAATATTTGGTATATTGGTTGCTGATGAGTAGTACATGGCTGTCTGGTAAGTGTAACCTGACCTTGACCTCAATTTCATGGTCGAGTGACTACGTTCAAGTTTTTGGGTTACGGCAGTTTCTCTGTAACCACGCATGGTAGGATGACAATATTTGGTATATTGGTTGCTGATGAGTAGTACATGGCTGTCTGGTAAGTGTAACCTGACTTTGACCTCAATTTCACGGTCCAGCGACTACGTTCAAGTTTTTGGGTTCCGGCAGTTCCTCTGTAACCACGCATATGGTAGGATGACAATATTTGGTATATAGGTTGCTGATGAATAGTATATAACTGTCTGGTAGGTGTAACCTGACCTTGAACTCAATTTCACGATCCAATGACTACGTTTTAACTGAGGAACTTTTAATGTAACAAATGCTTTAGTGCTAGACCAGTGTTGTCCAACTTTTGAGCTTGATTTTAAATTTCCATTTGAGCAACACAGACAATTTATAATATTTACAAAAGCAAAATTTGAGTTTTATAAGCACCATCAACAATAAGTTATATAAGGTTTATGAAACCTGCCATATATCAATCTTTTACAGTGACTTTGAACTTTTAAAAATGGACTTGAATTTATGGACTTCAACAATTGTCAATGCCTGCAATATTTTTATGGTGCTGGTAGGCAATTTAAACATGTAATTAAAATGTAGTTTTGTAAGTGAGTAAAGATATGTACATTTATTGCCGCCTAAAGATTTGAATTCACAATTGTAGATGACTAGCAGTATGAAGAGACATAGACGGAAGGAAATTGCATGTAATCCAGATGATGTTGCCAGAACTCAACATGAATTACCAGAAAATGGTTTTATATTAAAGTTCATAGACACATACATTGGTAAGAAAAAAGATAATATTTTTAAGAAGTAATTTATGCCCCTACAACTAAAGATAATTCAAAATTTTTCTCAAAAATTACAAACCTTTTTCTGAGACATTTCCGTAGAAAGTAGTTTTCTGCTTGTTTTTTTTTCAAACGCCGTTGACCTGGTATTTGGTATGTAAAATAATAATAAAATGTTACAGATCAATTTAATTGGGGATGCAGGAGCCATGTAGTTTTAACTTTATCCATCCATCTGCCTGTCCAATATTTGTGAAATATTTTATGAAAAGAACTTAGTGATTTCTGATAAAAAAATAAGAATTTAAGAATTGAAATAGTAATAACATGGGGTATAATTGCCATTAGAATTTTCTTTAGAATTGTATTATAAAGTTATGACATGTATTTAAATGTCAGACACAAGATAGCCTTTTTACAGCATAAAGAAATAATTTCACTTCTGTGTGTGATAGATTTCCTTCATTTCAAATTCCAAGATTTAAAAAAATCCTTACTTTTATTTGTTTTCACAGGTTATGGTGTTTTTGCATTAAAAACATATAATCAGGGAGAATTTCTCCTTGAATATAAAGGTGATTTACAACAGACCAGTTCCACAGAACCAGATTCCTGTTTCAAATTTTACTTTAAACATGACAAAATGACATACTGGTATGTTACATTTAATAAACCACTTTAAGTTTTCTGAATGTTAATTTTTTTTATGCGCCACCTACGAAAGTAGGGGGGCATATAGTGTTTGGGTCAGTTCCGTCTGTCCCAAATCAGGATTACATACAGGTTGAAGTTTTCAATGACTATAAAGGCGGGGCACTCTCTGTTTGACACATTTTCTTGTTTTTTGATGATATATCTCCTACACACAAAGTTCAGGGGGTATAGATCCTCTAAAAGTCATCAAATCCTTTTTATTGTGTATCGTACAAGTACCATGCATTCATTGTGCGTGTAACGTACACTCAACATTTGCCCATCGTGCCTGCAAGTCTTTAATCATATAAATGAACGTTTAATCGTGTGAATGAAAGTTTAGTTGTGTGTAAATGAGTGTTCAATTGTGTGAGTGGTTAATCATGTAAATGAGTAATTTAATCATATAAATGAACATTTAACCATGTAAATGAGTGTGACTGGGTACAATTTTAGAATTTTATATATTTAAATGTCCAGATAAATAAGTTTATAATTGAATACAAATAGTATATAAGTCCCAGGTTTTTATGGAAGGTTGTGTAGCAAACTTTCCCCTTGCTAACGCTCAAATACATAGACACTACTGCGACCGGCGTCACATTGGAGGAATCTATCAATTACATGAATCGGTGCACCACATTTATCTTGAACAACTTTACTATACATGTCCTTTCGTATTATGTCTCATTTACTGTATAACTAATATTACGATTTAAACTAATATTCCATGTTCATCCGCGAGAGACAGACTAGTACGTACACTTTTTGGTTTTGGAAATCAACGCGATATTTGGCAATTCTCGCGATAGCTGTTCACTGAACCGACAAATGTAGTACTGACAGTGGTACCAGAATAACATTTGACGACCTTATTATTAAGTGATTTTATTATTATTTTGTGCGATCGTGTGGTGGTCATTTCATACAGTTTTGCATTATAATTTTTTACGTGTTTAATTAAATGAAAATCAACACAAAAGTGGGTGCTTTTTCGATGTAAAGATTTGCACAGCAGCGCCATCTATAAATTTTTATAAGGTTGCTAGAATGGCATGTTGACGTTTCGTAAATAAAATACAAGTAGTTAAATTAAATATAACAATTTCTAACTTATAAGAAAAAAGTTATTTGGGTGTTTGTGACAAAAGAAAAGTAAATGGATTATTGGACATACAGTATGTGATCGAAAATGCTATTGTATTGTTATCTATGTAAACATTGCACTCACAATGTCGCTAAATTATTCCATAGTAAATGCTGACACAGTTTCTGGTCCTTTTGATGTATTTTATAATTGGTAATTCATTCTGAAATTCTGAACCATTAATTTTTCTCGTTACACGAATCGAAATAGGTCACCATCCATCGTAACAAGCCACGAGGTCGTTTGTTAACATCGCCGAAAAACGTACAAAATTTCCGTGAATGTTTACTTCACAAAATTGCGTCATTTCAGACAATGTTGCATTTTTATGCTTGAAGTATCTAAATAAACAAAATTCAAAATGATATATTTTTCTTCATTTTATGTGTTCCTTAAAATGAGAAGATTTGATCAAGTCAGTGTGTTTTGGCAGAAGTTTTTTGAGTGACAAATAAAACAGATTTAGCGTGTATGGTCAAGTTGAGCACACCCTGGCAGCAGTAAGATTCCAAGAAGTGCTGACAGGCATTCGATCAATAGTAGATGAATACATGTGCTACCAACCTTAACCACTTGGCAACTAAAGCCTTTGAGTATTACAGAAATAAATTATTTTAGATTTGAATCTTTTAGAAGCTTATGCCATCACTTACCTTTATAGGATTTTGTTTTGTTTGAAAGATGTTTAACGCCACTTTCAGCAATTTTTCAGCTATTTCATGGCGCCCAGTTTTTATTGGGAGAGGAAGCCGGAGTACCCAGAGAGAACCCCCGACCTTCGGTAGGAAAACTGGCAATCATAGTCAATTAAGATTGGAGTCGAGTACACCCTGCCCACAGTGAGACTCGAACCCGCAACCTCAGTGGTGACAGACTCATGTGATCATCAGTAGACGAACTACCATAACCACTCAGCGACCGAGGCCCCTCATTTATAGGGAGACATTTACATACATGTACATGTATTTGATGCAAATTATATGCCAACCATATAACAGGTGCAATTTTTATGTCTGAAATGGGCAAACAGCAATTTTGTCTTATTTGTTAATATATTTATAAAAGTTATGATAGAAACATCTTCAATTGTATCGTTGCACTGAATGGATTTTGATGGACTCTTTGTCACATAGTGCCATTGTACACCTGATATTATATTTTTTGATTGGAATGAATAGTATTTCCCATAGCAAACATGGGCTTGCCATTCTTTGGTGTAGGGGATGCCTATCTCTTATCCACTGCTTGGGATTTGATGAAACTTTTGCAGAATCCTTTGTCATATGGTGGAATTGTGCACCTGCTATTTTACAGTTTGAGCAAAACGATTTTGGGTTTTCCAACAGCAAAGCCCTGGACATTGCCATTCAAGACATAGGGGAACTGGGGTTATCAGTTATGAGGATTGCAAAGTCTTTTTAATTTTCTAAATTTTTCTGATTTATTTTACATTGGTTTGTTTTATTGCCTGTCAAACATGAGGCAGTAATCTCATTTCATACTTGCAAAGCAACGTTTCCTTCTGTGCAGTCTGCACTTTGATTTTTGCTGTTACACCGCTATATAAATGGTATAGGCTTTTAAAAGTGAGGATGATTTGTGAATCCATCAGACATCTTGGTGCAAACAAGGTTACGATCTAGAGTACATGTAATATTTTGAAGCAGTTTTCATAAAACTCAATGTTGTAAATTCAAATCCCAAAATAGTGTCTTCATTGCAAACTATTCTATAAACAAAGTTTGACAGATGCTTAACTATGACAGGCAAGATTTTTAGTTTTGTTATAATTAATTGTTGTTCTCAATGACGTCCTCATGTCTGATCATCTCCTTAATTTGCCGTTTCATTCAAGGATTTAACAAAACAATACTTCTCCCAAATATGGCTTTTTTGTTGGCATTTCTTTTTATTTTAACGGGGCGGGGGGGGGGGGGGGTAGAATTTTTCTGTGATATTTCAGCGAAAACTCAACAATTGTAAAAATGTTTCAACTGAGTGATGTACACACAGAAAGTAAAATCGATATTCAATGAAATACCTAAGTCAATAATGGAACAACACCAGACATTTGGTCCGGGAATTTCAATTTCTTTACCAGATTTGTCTGCTGGTCAACAAATTTTCACTTATGCTCCTTTTTACGACAATGTACAAAAGATGTAGGGAATGAGATAGTTTTCTGATTAATATATTGTATTGAAAAATATTTTAAATCGGCAACATTTTGTGATGTTGATGATACATGATTACTAGTTTTTGTTAATAGCTATTTTGATACATATATTACAGTATTGATGCAGCCCATTCTGAAGGGTATGGAAGAATGGTTAACGATGCTAAAGAATCATTAGCTAACTGCAAGATGCGGAAAGTTCTTGTTGGGTCAAAGCCAATTCTTTGCCTTTTTGCGAAGAGACCCATTGAAATTGGAGAGGAATTGAGATACAATTATGGTGTAGCAGATCTACCCTGGAGAAAGTTGAAGGTATATACTTGTACATTTTTAAAAGACATCATTAGGAGGGGGAATAAATGGCTAAAAACGATAATTGTACGAGTTAAAGTAGACTAATTAGATTCTAAAACAGGCATTAGGTTGACTACTACAGACAGGAAAAGTGGTTTTTTTTTTCTCATCTGCAATATAGTTGTACAATACCTGAAAAGGTTTTGCTTTCTGGCAATGGTCACAGCATCCTATACTTTTATAAGACATTTGGAAAATTAATAACTTTAGAAATATGATGCCTAGGCATCAAATAATTCGTACACAGATAATTGAGTTAAGATATATTCTAGTTTTTAAAATAAATTCTATATGACAAAGAGTGATGTAGACCTCATCATAATACTCCTAAATGTTATTTCACCATCTTTCTTTAGATATTTGCTTTAATTTTTCACATGAGCGAGTCAATTTTGCTGTTCTGGCAATTGCACAGGATTTATTTTGGATACTTATTATTGCATACTTATATACAGATTATATTTACTGGAGTTAATTTTACTGTCCTTGGACATTTTAATTTACAGTATCAATATGGGGATGCATGAGGTATGTGAGCACGCTCACTAAATTGTTTCATGGCATTTTTTTAGTTCTTTGCATAACCTTGCAAACTTTGTTTTAGAAAAGTGATCCCAGGCCAGTCTTGTATGCAGGTAAAGAAAATTCATGTTAACATTTGTTTACTTGATCAAAGCCGTTTTAATTTTTATCCATTGGTTTTTAGCTCACCTGGACCAAAGGTCTATATGAGATTAAGTCCTCATTTGGCGACCATCGTCTGTCAGCGGTGGCATCGGCATTTTCAAAAATTTTAAAAAAAATTCTGATCCTCGGAAGCCACTGATAGAATTAAGCTCAAATTTGGTTACAAGCACCATTAGGATGTTGGCGTTTAAAATTGTGTCAATTAAAACTGAGCTCATAAAAACGTGGCTGCTGTTGCTAAAAATAGAACGTAGGGGTATGACCATCTTTGGAGCATAATATCAAAAAAAATTATAATAGGTAGCAAAATTCCAAAGTCACGTTCAGAATGAAAAGCTCTAAAAAAATTTTAAAAAGTCTCTTGGGTCGAAGTTGTAGGACTTGTCCCTTAAATGATCAAAAATATCGATTTTTTTTTTGCCTATAACTTGAAAATGATACTAGATAAAGAAAAACTTTCAATTGCTGAACTGTTAAGCTTATTTGGCATCACCAAAGTCTCCATAGGGTGGAAGTTGTCAGACAACTCCTTGTAGGAGCTATCTCTCTTAAATGGACAAAAAAGTGATTTTTGTCATTTTTTTGCCTCTAACTTGAGAACAAAAGTATATAGAGAAAAACGTTCAATTGCTGAAATGCTCAGCTCACTTAGCTCTACAAAAGTCTTAATTGGGTTGAAGTTGTCAGACCACTCCTTGTAGGAATTATCTCTCTTGAATGGTCAAAAATAGTGGTTTTAGTCGTTTTTTGCCTGTACTTGTAACGGTATAATAATGGCGCCATTGATTTGAATTGTCATATGACTTTGTAGGAGCTATTGCTCCTGAAATGACAAAAATTCAAGGCAAGCGATACAGGCCTCCTGGGGCCTCTTGTTAATATAAAAATTTAATTTGTTTGCTGATGTTGACCAACCCATCCATATTCCACAAAGTTTAGTCCTGGACACGAGAATTACCGAAAACAAAGTGTAATTTCTGAAATGCTATTCTTTATATACTGATCCACAATTTTTTTATGGCTGTCAACAACAGCAAACAAAGATATTTTTAATGGATTGATTTGTTTGTTTGTTTTTTGTTTCTTTTTTTTTATTACACCCCACCACACACAGTGGCAAGATATTAAATGATACCCTCCATTACATTCAGTGTCCATATGATTACTTTAAAATCATTCAATGGATTTGAATAAAATTTTGTACAACTGTTTACTGCAATAAATTAAAGGTCAAGTTCGATTTTCTGCAATATCCTAAAATTATTTTTTAGTTCTCCTCAATGAAGTTGAGGAAGAACTATTGTAGTACCCTAGGCATCCATGTGCACGTCCGCGTCAGTGTCCCCACTTTGGTTAAAGTTTAGGTCCAGGTTTTGATTTTCTCGAAAACTATAAGTGATAGGAACTTGAAACTTTTGTATACTGATGCATCAGGGATGGCTGCTCAGCATCCAAGCAAAATTAGGTCACTGTCGAGTGGGTTATTTTGTGTACTGCTTATGCTATTCATTCAAATATGCTTCTACGAGGCGAACTATGTAATCGGTGATTACCTGTGTTTGAGTTATTGCAATTTACGTTAGGGGGTATCATATAATGTCCCATTAGATGCCCTGTGTTTTTAAACATGTGAAACTTTTCAAGTGTATTAACATATTTTGTTTATACTGGGTGAACTATGTTATTTGACATAAACTTAACATTTGTAAATATTGTTTTTTTCTTAAAACCTGTTTCAGTGATTGTTATGATTTCATGACCCAAAAAAAAATAATCAGCTAATGTTTATTGCCACTTTAATACAGTTTTGATCTTTCTGTGTCTTTTTACAGATACAGTTAACTTTGCAACAGCAGATGAGAAAGTTGGAGACAGTAGTGAGTATTTGGCACTTGTGATCACAGAGCTTTTTCAAGGGGTTCCCAATGAGAAAAATTGTCCTTTTTTCCCAAATCCGCATGAAAATTCCCAATGGATGCGAGTTTTTCAAGATTGGTAAAATCAGGAATTAGTTCACTTTTTTTCCGAACTGTCCTGCATTTTATGTATGTTTAAATTATCATGTGTTTCAGTTACGAATGCTCTTTATTGATACAGGAATTAGATCTAGGAATTTAAGTTTCATTTGTACAATGGCATATCAAAAGAGGAAATATTATTCCAAAACTGTAAAAAAGAGTCGATTTGAATCAATAAAATAAAACTGATGCATATTTTTAATTTGACAAAGGAATGAAACTGTGTGACGACAGCGACAATTTGTAAACAATGTAAATGAGACTGTTGCAAGTCCCATTAACTCGTGCAGTGTGTCTAATTGGTACTTGTTCTGTTTATATCATCATATCAGTAATAGAGGTTTCAAAAGGCTTTTGATGATTTTCATAGAAAATTAAGTGTTGATATAATTTCACTATTCAGTTGAAAAGTTATTTTTCAAATGAGCCAGAAAAAGCCATGTATCATAAACTGGTGATATATACTAGGATAATGTATGATTTTGATAGTCTCAGTTTCCTTAGGAAATATTGTATCCTTGGGAAACATCTCTTCATTTCAGGGTCAGGTGAGCTATTGCCATCGCTTGGTGCCCGTCGTCATCATCGTTAACTTTTCTTTAAAAATCTTCTCCTCCAAATCCACTGAACGGATTGCTTTGAAACTTTGCACACATCATCAGTAAAATGTCCTCTGCCAAGTTTGCACAAATCATGGCCTCCGACCAACCAACATGGCCGCCCTGGCTAAAAATAGAACAGGGGGGTCAAAATACAGTTTTTGGCTTATAGTTCAAAACGTATAACAGATACAGGAAAACCAAAGTGACTTTCCTTCTTCAGCATCAAAAGCTCTACAAAACACTCCATTGGGTCAAAGTTGTATGACGACTCCTTGTAGGAGTTATCTCCCTTTAATTGTCGAAATTGATTATTTTTTACATGTTTGCCTCAAAATCTTGAAAATTATTTGAATTAGAGAAAAAGTTAGCATTGCTTAATTGTTCTGCTCTATGAGGGCTACAAAAATGACTTCAGGGTTAATATTGTCTGATGAACCGTTTAAGAGTTATTCCCCTCGAACTGTTTTTTTAAATCGATTTTAATTTATTTTTTAAAAATCTTCTCCTCTGAAACCACTGAAAGAACTGCTTTGAAAGTTTGTACACATCATCCGTCAAATGTCCTCAACCAAGTTTGCACCAACGATGGCTGCAGATTAACCAACATGGCCACCATGGCTAAAATTAGAATGGAAAGGGGGGGGGGGGTAAAATACAGTTTTTATCTTATATTTAAAAAAGTGTAATAGATACAGGATAACCGAAGAGACATGCCTTCATCAGCATCAAAAGCTCTACGAAGCACTCCATTGGTTTGAAGTTGTATGCGGACTCCTTATAGGAGTTATTGCCCTTTAATTGTCAAAATTGATTATTTTTGACATTTTTGCCTCAAAATCTAGAAAATTATTAGAAATAGAGAAAAAGTTAGCATTGCTTAATTGTTCTTCTCTATGAGGGCTACAAGAATGACTTAGGGTCAAAATTGTCTAATGAACCGTTTATTCATAGGGGGAGGGGTGGGGGGCAAGAGAGTTTTCGACTGTTAGTTAAAAAAATATAACAGGTACAGCAAATTTGAAGTGAACCTCCCTTCTCCCTCTAAGCATCAAAAACTCCTCCTTATAGGAGTTATTTCCCTTAAAAGGTCAAAATTAATGACTTTTGCAGAATTGTTGGGCAATTCCTTATAGCAAAGAAAAGCTGGATAAAAAAGGGTTGTTTGGTTTCAGGTTCAGGTGAGATATACAGGCTCCTGGGAGCCTCTAGTTTTGTTTCTTTAGAAAAATAATTGCAAAACTTATTTTTTTAAAAGAAAATCATTAGAACATTTTAAATCTAAGATTGTTTTTGTCTCGCCTGCTGGAGGCGAGACATATGTATGGGAATCCGGCGGCGGCGGCGTAATTACTTGACGTCTTGCTTCATATATTTGTATGCCCAAGCCCTAGGTCCATCAAATTTGGTACAGAGGTAGCTTATGATGAGTACTTGCCAGTCAGTCACCTGTCACCTGACCTTGACCTCAATTTCACGGTCCAGTGACTACGTTAAAGTTTTTGGGTTAGGGCAGTTCCTCTGTAACTACACATGGAAGGATAACAATATTTGGTTTATATGTTGCTGATGACTAGTACATGACTGTCTGGTAGCTTGACCTCAATTTCAAGGTCCAGCGACTACGTTAAAGTTTTTGGGTTATGACAGTTCCTCTGTAACTTCACATGGTAGGATGACAATATTTGGTTTATATGTTGCTGATGAAATGTTAACTCTTGTAAATAATTTGAACCTTCTATTTCCAGGTCGGGCAATCCTGGGACAACATTTAAAGGAGGCAGTGCTTCAACAAGAACAACCACAAGAAACAATGCTACTAATACAACCAGAATATGCAAAACAGCAACAACAATCACATGAAACAATACAGCAATTAGAATCAGTGGATGCAATACAACAACCTCAGCATGCAATACAGCAACAACCTTGGAGTGCAATACAGCAACAACCTCAGGATGCAGTACGACAACAATCACATGAAACTATTCAACAATTACATGTAGAATCAGTGAATGTGATACAGCAACAACCTCAGTATGCAATACAAGAACAATCTCAGAATGCAATACAACAACCTCAGGATGCAATACAGCAACAACCTTGGAGTGCAATACAGCAACTACCTTGGAGTGCAATACAGCAACAACCTCAGGATGCATTACAGCAAGAACAATCGCATGAAACTATTCAGCAATTAGAATCTGTGAATGTGATACAGCAACAACCTCAGGATGCATTACAGCAAGAACAATCACATGAAACTATTCAGCAATTAGAATCGGTGAATGTGATACAGCAACAACCTCAGGATGCATTACAGCAAGAACAATCACATGAAACTATTCAGCAATTAGAATCAGTGAATGTGATACAGCAACAACCTCAGGATGCATTACAGCAAGAACAATCACATGAAACTATTCAGCAATTAGAATCGGTGAATGTGATACAGCAACAACCTCAGGATGCATTACAGCAAGAACAATCACATGAAACTATTCAGCAATTAGAATCGGTGAATGTGATACAGCAACAACCTCAGGATGCATTACAGCAAGAACAATCACATGAAACTATTCAGCAATTAGAATCGGTGAATGTGATACAGCAACAACCTCAGGATGCATTAGAGCAAGAACAATCACATGAAACTATTCAGCACTTAGAATCGGTGAATGTGATACAGCAACAACCTCAGGATGCATTAAAGCAAGAACAATCACATGAAACTATTCAGCACTTAGAATCGGTGAATGTGATACAGCAACAACCTCATGATGCATTACAGCAAGAACAATCACATGAAACTATTCAGCACTTAGAATCGGTTAATGTGATACAGCAACAACCTCATGATGCATTACAGCAAGAACAATCACATGAAACTATTCAGCACTTAGAATCGGTGAATGTGATACAGCAACAACCTCAGGATGCATTACAGCAAGAACAATCACATGAAACTATTCAGCAATTAGAATCAGTGAATGTGATACAGCAACAACCTCAGGATGCATTACAGCAAGAACAATCACATGAAACTATTCAGCAATTAGAATCAGTGAATGTGATACAGCAACAACCTCAGGATGCAATACTGCAATACCAATCACATGAAACAACACGGCAATCACAAAACCTGGTATCATTGCTAAATCAACAGTTACAGAAGGCAATGCAGCAGGAGGCATTGCAGCATCAACACTCAATGGATGAAGTACCACAGGAACTTCAAGAAGCAATGGCACAACAACAGCCTCAGAAGAATGTAATTCAACAATTACAGAAGTCAAAGCTGAGACAGCATTTAAAGGAGGCAGTGCAAGAACAACCACAAGAAATGATGCAACAAATACAACCAGAAGATGCAATACAGCAACAACAATTACATGAAACAATACAGCAAGTAGAATCAGTGAATGCAATACAACAACTTCAGGATGTTATACAGCAACAACCTCAGGAATCAATACTGCAACAACAACCACTTGAACAGCCTAATATTTTTGGAGAAAATATACAAGATTTAGATGACGATTGGGCCGATTTTGATGACTACCAGTCATCAGGAACAGAATGCAAGTTTATTTTTACCTCTATAAACAAAGTTTGAAATCATTTTGTCGGTCCATATGACCACATATCTTGTAAGCACTTGTCCTTCTTTCTAACAAATCTTGATGAAAATATATACACAGATAGGATATTATTAGTTATATATTCCCGTATACCCCTGTAACAGACTATAACGAATTTATCCCGGCGAAGATTTTCAACTGTAGAAATTTTTTGTGGCATTGAAATAAAGTAAAACTAATAAAACTAATAAATTTAGGACAACTTGTTAACAATTAATAACAACAATAATAACAATGGATGGTATTTGCTCAAGTTACTACTTGTAGTTCACTTTGAAATATTAAAGGTTAATTGTCAGATTTCCAATCAAGGGGTGGATACAAGAAAAAACGGGTCTTGTAGTGAATCACATGATTTCATGGAAGGGGGATACAAAAGTTGACAATGTCACTTAGTGACCAATGAAAAGACGGCATTTTTAACTTAGTCGGGATAATATATGTTCATGAACCAAGATGATTAATGTGGTATCCATAAGTGAGTTTACTCTCAGTATTTCTAGTGTAAGCATTGTTTGCAATAGCATGGGCAACAAATTTAATGTTATTGCCCAACGAAGAATTTATACTATAGAAGGTTTGGTATCTAGATATTTGGTTTTTTTTTAAGATAACTATGTTATATGATTAACAGGGGGTATTTCAGTCTTTCAGAGGACAGTTCTTGTTTGCATTTAATTTTGACAACATAATCAGTTGTTAACTATTACACAATCAAGTTTGTTTATAAATATATTCTGTATTGTTATACATGTACCAAATTCATTCAAATATATCAGGACATCATCATGAAAATGGATTGTACAAAAACAACATTTATTAAACTATAGCCTCTTTAGACTTTTTAAATGGAAATAAATTTTAGTTTTAAGAAATGAAGAATTTTTGCCATACCAGTCCTTTAACTCACACTCAGGCAGTTTTTCAATCAACCTATGTTATAGTAAAAGAAATTTTCTGTTCTTGGTAGTAATGCATCATATTAAATATTGAAATGATTGTTTTATTTTCAGATGTCCCAGATAGTTCAGAAGAAGAAGAATATAGTTCAGAAGATGATGAAAAATACTCAGATGACAGTGTTAAAGTGCCTTATCAGGGAAAGAAAAAGCCTGTGCAGCAGAGCAGGTAACATTTTTTTTAAACCCCTAGGACAAGAGACCACATGAGCTGTTGCCATAACTTAGCACTATATTGTTGTAGTCTGGGATCCTGACTAAATATTCTCAATACCGTAAGCGGACTTCCGGTTCGAATATACAGTCACGTCACCAGCAATGAATCCGGTCACAATTTTGACCGGTTTGCAACATTCGGAATGCCTCAAAATTTACATCGTTATTAAAAGTAACTGACGTAACTCCGATACAAAGCATTATGACGTAACGTCCGGCGTCCGGGTAAACAAATGAAATAAAAATACAGTTTATCAAAAGAATGCTTTTATAGATTAATGTATCGAATGTGGAAATAACTTTAAAAAAATTGTCAGTTTAACTCGAAAGCCGGAAAACAAGAATCAGGTAGCTACTTTATTTAAATTTTACTCTGATATAATTTTCCAATGGAACGAAACGCGGGAAAAAATAGCTCAAACATGGCGTTTTAGACAACCAATCAAACCGGGTAGTAAACTGGTGGTGACCTGGGGTTATATTTGAAAGTGAAGCTTGCGTAAATGAAAAATATTGCACCAGGGGACCAGGTTATATATTGTTGTCTACATTTTTCCCCAGAAACCACTGGACCACTGTTCAGTGCTGTTATTTTATTTTCATGCCAACAAAATGGATAAGTGCACAATCCCTAGTCAATATTGTGTCACACAACAATGACTTGAGGCATGTTCTCATGACCAGATTTGCACAAATGCAGATTTATTTGCATATGTGTAAATTAACTTGGGAGTGCAAAATAGGCCTTGTGAATGCATTTACACATGTGTAAATTTGCACTATATATATGACCAAGTGCAAATTAACCAAAAACAAATAGGGATTAAGAAAAAAAGTGTAATAAACTGTAGTTTAGAGTACAGACCAGTCTCAATTGTTTTCCTCAGCAGCAGCCCTACATCAACTAACAAATCAAAAACATTCTTTCAGATTGCAATTCTGCAATCCGATAATAGAATAGAGTGTTAAGAAATAATTTTTTCGTGGCCTCCTTAGCAGCCCTGTTGTTGATGGCCCATGTTCCTCACAGAACGACAGGCCTAAATAAGTAAGTTATATGTGAGTTAAACAGACCCATTAGAACTTTTGTAAAACAATTGTACATACATACATGAAAATAGAATTCACTGTATTTTTTTCAGATTGATGTCAAATGAGACATGTCAGAAACCACCAGGATCAGATCAGAAAGAGAATTGTGACTTGCAAGATGAAACATTTGAAGAAACCAACTGGCGTGTGAGAAGAAAAACTTATTTCAAAAACAGTATGTAATTATAGATTCTCCTTCGGTTTAGAGTGTATAATGGTATTTCTCACATCGAGATAGTTAAATTTTAGGTTTCAACCGGCAAGTTTTAACAAACCGGTAAAATCTAAAATATAACTATTGAGAAGGGAGAAATACCATAATCCACAAGAATTACAGAAGGAGAATTTGTTTCTCCCACGATTTTATTAAAATACAGCAAAAAATCTGAAATTTCTGTAAAGGAAAATGCATCATCAGGGCCACCTTATAGTTTTGATTAATTTTAATAGAAAAAATCCTAATTATGACTATTTCTGTTGTCAGTAAAACAGGAGGAAACTTTTCAGTTTTTACGTTAAAAAGGAACAAATTCCGTTGTATAATTGTTAAGAAATGCAAATCTTCTGGTGAAAAAACTGAGGCAGCACGAGACATTTTAATTGCCCGCTACCTGCCGGGAGATTCAATATTTTTAATCACTTGATGATTATCAACCAGAAGTGGGAGAATGTCATATTATTATCATGGAAAATTGCAGAATTAACTAGATTTAAATGTTTTTAAGTGGAACTTCACTTTTTCTGGAAATTAGCATATTGGGGGCAATACTTGAATCCTATATCTAATAAAGTATAAAAGTTAAAGCTTTTGAACTTTGCATAGGGATTATGTACTAAGATATGCACCTGTTATTATTAAGAAATTAGATAAATTGTTTATTATTTTTTGTATGTCTTATTTAGTCACTATGTTTGTCTGAGATTGTGGGTTCGATTCTCACTGCAGGCACGGTGTACTTGACTCCAATCTTAATTGACAAGGATTGCCAGTTTTCCTACCGCAGGTAGTGGGTTTTCTCCGGGTACTCCGGCTTCCTCCCCCAATAAAAACTGGACGCCATGATATAGCTGAAAAATTGATGAAAGTGGTGTTAAACACCATCAAACAAACAAAATAATCAAACAAGCTCACATCTACATTTATATTAAAGATTATTTTTCAGTTTTTCCTTTTGTTTTTCAGTTTCACTTGAGATCTATAAAAAAGATAATGGGAAAAGAAATTACAACAAAACATGTTATTGTTTGTTTTGTCAGACAAAACTGAATTCAAAATGCTCCAAGCATTTAATTGCTATACATGGCAAAGAAGAAAGGGTGATGAAAATAACTGCATTACCTCTTAAGTCTCAAGAACGTAAAATGGAACTCCAGAAGCTGCAGAAGGAGGGAAACTATGTTCATAACACCCAGGTATAAATTTGCCAAAATATGTATTAGCTCTATTTGCCATCTTTTAGCTCATCGGATACCTACTTCCTGTTTGGGATGCGGGGCATCCTTGTTGAATGGACACATTCCTCCATGTTTTTATTAACGCTTGCAGATATTTGACTTATTTATGGTATGCGAGTCTTTCATGATTAGTTACAGATAATATTTGCACTTTGTTCTGGTCTGTTTATTTTTACTGACAAAATTCTGAATTTTCTTTCTAAACACTAAGCCTAGCAGATATTAAACTTAGTTTTGGAATGTTATGAATTTGGTCAATGTTCAAGTCCACAGCAGCCAAAAAATGTTCTACGCATTAGAAAAAAGGGGTTTCTGAACAACCGATTCGAATAAAAAAACCACATTGGTAAGAACCCTTTAGATTTTGAAGATCATTTGCCCATGGCAAAGGTTTCAGTTATAATGAAATGTTAGAAATTTATATTGCAACTCGGCTTGTGCACCTAGATGTTTAATTCCATTGTCTGTCTAATATAAAAAACCACCATTTCAGGTTCTTAAATGTGGATCTGGGGTCCTTATAGTTTGGAGAAGGTCAACGGAACCAAATACATGCCCTAGTGAATATTTACCATGTGAATATTGCCTGGGATTTTTCCATGAAAAACAACTCTATCTACATGCTAAAAGCTGTTATTGGAGGAAAGTGGCATGCGACCAACCTAATAATTATGTTCGAAACGGAAGGATTATGTTGTCCCCATTTTTTCAACGGGAAGAAGTAGAGGTTGAAGAACTAGATGCGTTAGTTGAGAAAATGAAAGAAACAAATAAAAATCCTGGTTTAAAGGAAATGTGTACTTCTGATAATATGATTAAAGAGTTTGGTCTCTCCCTCATGGAGAAGTTGGGCATGAACAGTGAACAAAGAAGGAAAGACCATGATAATATCAGGACTAAATTGAGGGCTGTAGGACGTCTTTTGAAAAAACTAAATGAGAACAAATTTAGAAAGCAAGACATAGACTATTATTTATGTCCAAGTGAATTTAAAAATGTTGTACATGCAGTAAAGGAATTGTCACAAGAGGCTAATTCCCCAAATTTAGCTTTAACTCTAGGACATTATGTAAAGCAACTTGCACTGTTGAAAGGCAGCAAAGGAATTGAAACAGGAAATGAGAAAAAACAAAAAGAGGCAAAAGATTTCCAGGAGCTGTATGCTGCACATTGGAAGAATAGGGTATCTTCAGTTGCAAACAGAAGAAAACGATTACGGTGTTTGAACAAGAATGAAGATATTCCATCAACTGAAGATCTGATTCTATTAAAAGACTATACATGTAAAAAGATAAAAAGCACTTTGGAAATCAAAACACCTTCATATGAAGACTATGTTGGGATGTGTCAGCTTCTAATTGTACGTATTTCCCTGTTCAACAAAAGACGAATCTCAGAAGTAGATGAACTTAAAGTTGAAGACTTTGACAAAAGGCTTAATGGATATAATGTGGGGACAAATGATGAAATAATTAAATCACTTGATATCTCTGAGAGAACATTATTAAAAAGGTAATTTTATAATACTCTTATTTTTTAGCTTACTGAAACAAATGGTTATGTGAGCTTTTGCATCACCTAGCATTCTAAACTGTTCAACAGATTTTGATGAAACTTTATACAGTGATAGGACATAATACATGTATATATATGTGCATGAAGCAAGATGATTAATGTCAGATTTTCCTAATGGAAGATAATTTAACTTACAGGTTTTTGTAGGCTTATTTGTACTGTCAGTTGGAGCAGTTGGGGTATCCTTTTGTTAGCGCACTCACAGTATTTCTGGTTTAAAAGGTATATACATATGAATCTCTATTAAGGGATTCATTGTACTGTTTTAAATTTATTTGTTTTAAAGATATTTGAAAAAGTTCTATTTTAAAAATCTATAATATTTGTCCTAGATTTTTAATTTCATGGAACCTTGTGTCTAGCATCCATATACAGTCCACAATATACTTAGTATGTCTATTATAAATTTCCCATCCACCATGATAATAAATTCCTTGTGTTCAGGGCTACACATGTTGTGGTTGTATCAAGCTGCACTTACTCTTAGTATTGCATTTTATTATTGTCTCTTAACTTTTTTCTTAATTACAGAATGGAGTTGATCGAGGTAAGAGGAAAAAGTACACGAGGACTACGTAAAGTATTCATCCTTCTTACTCCTGATATGGTAAGAGGGATCAAGTATCTTCTCAACACGAGAATTTATGCAGGCATCAATCCAATGAACATTTATGTTTTTGGCCGCAAAAGCATGACCCCCCAAGATGGATGTGCTGCCATGAGAACTGTGTCTGAGGCATGCCCAGGCCTATCAAACCCAAATTTGATCAGAACCAGGCTTCTGAGGAAGTATCTGGCAACTACCTCACAGGTTTGTTAAAATCTCCAATACGTAAATTATGTAAAATTGTACAGATTTATTTGAATCTTTTGCTTTTGTAACCCTTGCAAAGAAAATTTGGGAATGTTTATTGTTTTTTTTTCAGATATTTGAAACCAGTGGCTTAATTTTAACTTTTTTAGCGTGAACTTATGGTGCATAGGAGTTTTCTTATTCCCTGCGACAACTTGAGTTCTACTCATGTCTGTCTTTACTAAAATTTCTGTGAAGATTTTCTCTGAAACTGTACATGGGAAAGATTTGAAATTTGGAAGGGTGTTCTGTATGTTATAAGAGGATTTCAGACCTGTCATACACCTACTTCCTGTTTGGGGTGTGCTGATATTAGTGTTCACTGGACACATTCCTTCATTTTTCCAATATGCAACACCTTTGCTGTCGTATGCCACCAGCTCTGATACTGGAAATGTTGCTTAAGCAAATGTCTTTTATCTGCAAGAAATAGGCTCAGAGCCATTCATCAATTATGCATCTTTTTCATCAAATAGGAACAGGTCAATCAAAAACAGATTACAACAAAATAGGTTGTTTCATAAACTTTGACCCTTTTTAAGGAATAAGAGAAATATTTTTTCATTCTATGCAGATATAACATCAATAAAGTGGTGCACACTAAATGAACAGCATAGCAGTTTATTTTTAAGTGTGCATCATGGGAATTGATGTTATGTCTGAATAGGATTATTACAGTCATTACTTATAATTTAATTCATAACTGTGTATTGTTTGATGGCATCATAGTCAAAGGGAATTTTTTTCTCCAACCTCTAATAGAAATTAAATTATTAACGGTTGACTATGTTCATCAGTTTGGTTTAAACAACTAGAGACTTGCAAAAAACTAACATACTTACCTTTCCCCCAAATGAAAAAAATCATAGATTGAAATTCTCCAAACAAATTTCTGTGTACAACCAAAATATTTAATTTAGGATGTAGGTAGGCATATTTTTGTTTGCCTTTGATGAAGATGGGGAAAACCATGTTTTGGGATGGTTATTCTGGTGGTGGCCAGAAGAGTTTTTCATTGTCTGTTTTATATAAACTTAATGTTAGGACATTCATATTTGGTATGCAGGTACATTAGCATCTTTGTAAATCAATTTTAACAGAAAATATTGCATACACCCCTCCCTGTGTTAATGCTTTACTGACTTTGACTATTTTTCAACAACTATCATTTGTAAAAGTTTTTTTTCTACGATCTGTTTTATATGAACTACTCCATATGGTATGCAGGTACATTATAAATACATCATTAACAAAATGATATTCAAAAAAAGTAAATTTGAAGTTAAAATCAAACAAAGGTAACATGTGTTACAAATCATTAAATTACTGACCCGAAATTGGTGGAAAAAAAACCATTAAAAATCATGGCTATTATCAATTTTGTGAATAATTGTTTAAAAAATGTCAAAATAACTTTTGCTACAGGTTATGGACATGACATCAGATGAATTGAAATTGGTTGCAGACCATATGGGCCATTCTGTGGCCATCCATACAGACATATACAAATTACAAAGCTCAGTATTAGAAAGAACGAAGGTTGCAAGAGCACTAGTGGCATTAGAAAATGGAACCCTTAAAAAATTTGGTGGTCAGTGTTTGGAGTCCATTTCCCTTGATGGTATGCTAAATTTTATTTCATTTTACTCCTGCAGACAAAGTGGGGCTATATAGGAATATTTCTGTCTGTTTGTCCTTCTGTCCATACACAATTAGTACAACTCCTGAAAGATTTGATGGATTTCATAAATTTTTGTGTGTTGTAAGTAAATGATATGTGGATTTTCATATGGTTACTTGAAGGGACCACATAGAATTTGTGATATTAATGTATAAATTGTGTGGCAAGAAAAACTGAAATGTCTGAAACTTTATTGTGGTAATCATAAAATATTGTAAACAATATCAATAGATATAATTCAAGTCTAAGAAACATATGATGATAGGATTGTAATGGCAAAGGCATTAGTGCACTATGGACACATTTCCTTTAGGTCATTAAAAAATTTTTCAGTCATTTAAAAAAGTTTTACATGTTAACTACTGTCTGTAAGGGGTACTCCGGAGAATTGTAAAATCTTTTTTTTTCTTAAAATTTTAATTTCATTTCAATATTATAAATGTTTAAGGACCAAAAAGTCTTAATTAAAAAATAAAACTGTTTAAAAAAATGCACTCTCAAACAAAAACAATCTGGCTACAAAATATTCACATGGTTCAATGAATTTGCTCAGTTCTTTAAGTCAATGTTGAATGTTTCACATGAGAAAAAATGGCTGCCATTTACTATGGAAAATGGACAGGCACAAGTGATTTTGCTAAATGTTTTAAAGAGGTAAGGTATTTCTTTATTCTACTTTGAAATTTTAGCTAGGTTTCTTTTTGAAGAAAAGGGTGCCATCTTTTCTTGATGCTTACAACATGTACAATGGCAAAAATAATATTTAAAAAAAATCTATTCTCTAGAGTACCCTTTACAGACAGACTTTCATGCTATGCTTTCGTGTGTTTTTTTTTTTTTTTTTTTTTTTTTTTTTGTAACTTCAGAAAGTTTATGTTAAGGACTAGATAAGGTAAGGGCTAAAATTGGCCCAAACATTAAACAAGCTTGTAAAATGATAGAATTTCAATAAATCAGACTTATCATTACTGCTGCATTCCATTCAGTACTTAAGCACCTTATCAACACTTTTTGGCTAATAAAAATATCCTCTGCATACAAGTAAAACATTTTAATCTTTAATTTAAGCTCTTCAAAATACATTCTTCTCTAAAGTTTCATTTTGATACAAGCATGCAGAGCCAATTTTTACATTGTAAACATACTAAAAAATCATGTTTACAGCAGTAATAACGGTTTCTTTTAACTCTATCAAATGGGTAAAACAAAATTACCTAACAAGCATAATCAACCTCAAAAATCATAAGAGGAAGACAAAATCAGGCAAAAGCTACCAGAGAAATTAAATAAGCAATGGTCCTGACTTGGTATATGAGTGATGGGTTAAACAAGTGCAAAACCTCACACTTCCATTGCCAATCAGAGTTCTTGTAGTTGAACAGTGAATGCTGTCCAAATGATATAATCGGTAAATAGAGTAGTAAACTTTGTGTTAAAATTGTGCCATTAAAGCAAACATTATCAAATAATTTACACCATGATTGATTTAAAAAAAAACCATTTCAAATTGGCATAAGAAATTGAAATTTGGATTCGTTTTCATAAATTCCAAAATTTGTAGGCCAACGGAGGGCCTTATGTTGCCTTGTCTTTTTTATGTATTTTCCAAACTGTTACATTCTATATAATCCCAAAATTATATTCTAACTAGAATTACCAAAACCAATGGAAGATGAAGAAGAAGAAACTGTTGGAAGTGAGGAAATGGAAATAGAAAATTTGGTAGAGGAGCAGAAAGAGGATTCAGATGAATCTGACACTGGTGACATACATGAACAGGAAATCATAACTAGCACTACCACAGAGCAAAGCAAGTCAAAGGGTAAGCTTAACTTGACTGATTTGGACACACATTGAATGTATTTTTAGCCGAGTTGTAACAAAGTTAAACTGAAGTATTATGATCCTAAGGGTTGGCAGGTGTCAACAATTTGGTTTCCACACAATAACTCAGAAAGTTTTTAACCGATTTAAATTAAACTTTAAGATATTGATACATATCAAGTGAGCAAATACCCTATCAATTTTTTAGGTATTCCATTAAAGGTCAAGGTCATTGCCAACAATGGGGCCTCGGTGGCCGAGTGGTCAAGGTAGTTCGTCTACTATTGATCACGTGGTCTGTCAACACTGGGATTGCGGGTTCAATTCTCACTGCAGGCAGGGTGTACTCGACTCCAATCTTAATTGACAAGGATTGCCAGTTTTCCTACCGTAGGTCGGGGGTTCTCGCCGGGTACTCCGGCTTCCTCCCCCAATAAAAACTGGACGCCATGAAATAGCTGAAAAATTGCTGAAAGTGGCGTTAAAACACCATTAAACAAAAACAAACAAACATTGCCAACAAAAACCATTTGAAAATTTTCGGAAAAAAGTGGTTTTGTCATAACTCAAAGTTTTCAATTGATTCAAATGAAACTTAAGATATTGTTACATATCAAGTGGGCAAGAATCCTTTCAATATTTGAGGAATTCTGTTGAGGTCAAGATTAAGGTGGCCTAAAAAACATTAGAAAATTACTTCTATCTTCATTTAATTCACTTTGTAATATAATTATTTCTTTTAAAAAAACCTTTTTTTTTAATTGATTATAATAACTGGTGTTGACCATGCAAGTATATGCCCATTCTCGTAGAAATATTGCCAAAGCATTACTCTAACTGTTTTTAAAAGCTAATCTTGTTAACCAATTACCGCCCCAAGTGCAGACAGCAATGTCGGCTTGTTAACCAAACAGATGATCATAGATTTTCTGGGGCCTCGGTGGTTGAGTGGTTAAGTTAGTTTGTCTTCTATTAATACATGGTCTGTAAACACTGAGGTTGCGGGGGGGGGGGGGGGGGTTGGAGTCCAATCTTAATCGACAAGGATTGCCAGCTCTCCTACCGATGGTCGGGTACTCTGGCTTCCTCCCCCAATAAAAACTAGACGCAATGATATAGCTGAAAAATTGCTGAAAGTGGCATTAAACATCATTCAAACAAACAAACAAAGGATTTTTAGTCCAAATCATTCATTGGCTTCCATGATTGAAAAAAACTTCATAATTATGTGATTTGTAAACTTATTTAATTTATAATTGTAATTTTCTTGTTTTTACACCTATGAATATGAGCAAAAAAGCTTTAACAGTAGATAAATTATTGAATAAAGTTGCCTACCTTTTTAATGAATATTTATTCAATATCTCAAACCTTTTCATTCAAATTAAATTTAAATTCCAAAACTTTTTCCATGAAATATACTATACTAAATGCCAACCCCGTTGGAAAAATTTGTTTGCTTGCAGTTTTTTGTTATTCTATATTTTACCTTTTTATTATGAAAATTCAGTAGAAAAAATATAGATACGATATCCTGTCCATGTTTTATAATATGCCTCTGTTGTTTATTTGTTACAAATCGTCCTTGACTTTTGCTACGGGAATTTTACATAATAAGTCAGCCATTTTTGTTTCTAAAGGGACCTTACGATGTTTACAAAAGTTCGTCTGCTTTCGTGATGTTCAATGGTATTCCGACAAACCATGAAACTTTTCCCACCTTAGCTGCAGATGACATCACCCAAAGGATTTCGATAGACAACAATCGATTGTTCCTAAAGTACACTTTCGTCCTAATTAAGGTCAAATTTTAGTATGGAAATTCTCCCTTTCAAAATTTAAAAACTGTCATACTTCGAAATGCTGAATATCTCAAGGAAATAATAATGGGTTTCAAAAAGTACCCTTCTTGATCTACAAAAGTAGCCTAAGCTGAACCATACGTGGTAAGCATTTTTCATTTTTCACGCAAAAAACTCTCCACAATACGTCAACACTTAGTATAGTTAAGATCTTAGAGAGCTCAAAATGATTTTAATGGTTAAAAATATTTTAATTTGTTTCAGTATTTAAAAAAAGATTACCATGCCTATTTCATTTTCAATTTTTTGTATATTTGTATTTTTCCCAATATAACATGGTCATTTGAATTGTAGAAAAAAACACACCTCATACTTATTAAGAGACACTTAGATAAGGTGATTTTGTATATTTTGAATTTCAGATTAGGACTAGGAACATAAATACTACAATATAAATCCAAATGCACTACTGAAATAGTTTTTAATATAGGATAAATGTCAGAGATATATCATAATTCATATAAACCTCATTACATTATAAATAAAAGAAAATAAAACTACTTTAAAATATATCAATATAAAAATAAATAGAATTATAAATTCTTTTTATAATTTGGGGTCACACATCTTGCTCACTTTTTATTTCTATGTCACTTCTCCCTACTTGGCTTCCCCCTGTAATTCTGAAGTGTGGTGAGCCCTGAATCAAGAAAAGCAGTTTTCAGTTAGAGAGGCAGTTTTCTAACAGACTTTTGTACACATGTACTTAAAGAAAACTTTCTTTGAAGTTTTTATAGCCTTTATTCAGAAGTCAGTCAGAAAGACACTGAAGGAGGGTTAAAAGATAAGAGCAAGGTGAAATAACCAATATAATTGGCAACGTCTCCATCATGTTAATTTTAAATCGTTAGTACAATCAGCTTTAAAAAAAATTTTACTGCCTGTCATTAACTCGGTTATTAATGTTTTCCTGGACAAATAAATGTCCCCATACATCTGTAATTTTTATAAAATAAAAAAAAAAGTAATTGAAGAAAGCTTAATTTGCTTTTAAAAATATTGTTGGTATGCTATATATATTTCAGGTATCAAAAGGAGAAGGTGGACAATAGAAGAGGAGAATGAGTTGACCTTGGCTTTTTCATCTGTGATTGCAAGCAAAGGAAAAGTTAGTTCGTCAGCAATAAGATCTGCAAGAATTAAATACAAACACCTAACTGAACGCTCTGAAGCCATGATCAGAACTAAAATAAACAATATAGTTCTAGGAAAATCTAAATTACAATAAACTAAAATTGATGAAGCTGAAAGGTTTGAATGAAGGAAGGTTCTTGAATATTCCTTAGTGTTGACTCTTGTTGATAACATTATTTTGTACAAAAAGAACATTCAGAGTAAATGTTTAGTGTCATTTTCTACATGGGTTGGAAACTTTTTATCTAAATTACAATAAACTAAAATTGATGAATGAAACTGAAAGGTTTGAATGAAGGGAGGTTCTTGAATATACTTTAGTGTTGACGCTTGCTGATAACATTATTTTGTACAAAAAGAACATTCAGAGTAAATGTTTAGTGTCATTTTCTACATGGGTTGGAAACTTTTTATCTAAATTACAATAAACTAAAATTGGTAAATGAAACTGAAAGGTTTGAATGAAGGGAGGTTCTTGAATATACTTTAGTGTTGACGCTTGCTGATAATATTATTTTGTACAAAAAGAACATTCAGAGTAAATGTTTAGTGTCATTTTTTACATGGGTTGGATACTTTTTGTGTGTGTGTCTTGCCTTTTTCAATAACTCTGTGTTTTTATGTCGGCTGCATTTCACTATAGCGACATACAAGGGTTACTTTCTGTTGTTTTACACTCGGACCATCGTCACAAAATTTCCTTTGCAGTTCTTTCAGCAAGTAGAAGCACTATCTCCTTTATATTTCGCTGGCAGTTTTAGTACCGTGGTACTGTCAGTTGTATACAATTTTATGGTAATCTCTCATCAACTTCCTTTAACTGACCAAATTAAGCAAAAAAAAGACATAAATTTTGGTCACAGTTTACTCAGCAACTACATACAGTATATCTTCATAATAGGCTAATAGGCTCACAGTTTTATATTAAGGCACAATGAGACGTGTTGCTGTTTTCTGGGGGGTATTCTCTCATTTACTAAACAACTTAATGAAAGGCAGGAGATATATATATGTCTTCTCTGAAAGACTCCATTCCATTTTCATTTTTAAAAATTACAAAAAAACCCCACAAAATTAAGATTATTTTACTGCTATTTAAATAAAACAATTAAAATAAATGTTCAGGGTCATTTCCTACAATTTGAGAAGTTTTCAGGTCATTTATTTTCCAAAATTCTGTGGATTTTTGTTAAATACACTGTTAGCAAATGTTATTTTGAATAAAAATTTGAAATAAATCTTTAGTGTCATTGTCTACATTTATTTGAAGTTTCCTGATATTTTGATTTTACTACTTCTATAGTATTTAAGAAATAATTTATTGTCTACCATATTTTGTTTTAGTTTGAACATGGGTGGCCATTTTTGGGGGAATATTTAAGCGCAGTGGATCGAGGGGTTAAATGTACAAAAATAATGGATACCTGTGTTCAAATCATAAAAAAAATATGGTATGCGATGAATTATTTTGATTCTAATATTGAAATTTTGCCATTGATGCACACCTAGTGTAAACAAAGTTGAGGCGCCTATTGGTATTTTTGTTGATGATTTTGAGCACAAATAAATTATGACATCAACTATTTTATTATTCCTACGGTTGTGAAGTTGACCTATATTCGATCGTAGTTTTACCCATATTAAAAATAGGAATCGCCCTGTCCAACTGTAGGTCTATCTGTCTACCTGTCTACTTACTTGTGCTACTCCTAAACTATTCAACACAGTTTGATGTAAATTTTAAAGTAAGATGTTTTACATATATTTGTATGAAGATAATAAAGGTCAAATGTTCCAAAGGGAAATAATTAAAAAAAAAATTAATAGGCTTTCAAAGGCATTATTGTCTCTGGAACTGGTTTTCAAACTTGTCCAACATATTAGTTGCGTAAACATTTGGTATACATTTTATGAAAATCTGTTCAAGATCTGTAGACATGAGAGCACTAACAAGTTTGTGACAGACGGACATATGCATTTTTTGCACACCTGTCTAAAGCCATGTGACCATATGCCATCACTTAGTCTGTCGTCCATAAACAATGATAAAAAATTTTCTTTGAAACCACTTAAGTAATATTTAAATTTAGTCACGTCATTCTTTAACCTAATTAAAATTATCAAATCTAGGGCCATTGTGTATAATGCAGTTTTAGTCACAAGCCTTGGAATAAATATTGGAGATATAGAATCTTTTTACTCTTTAGCGCACCTGACCCAAAGGGTCAGTGTGAGCTATTCTCATCACTTTGCGTCTGTCGTCGGCGGCAGCATTAAACGTTTCACTTTTCAATCTTCTTCTCCAAAACCCCTTGGCCAATTAAAACCAAGCTTGGCAGGAATGTTTATTGGGTGGTTCGTTACAAAGTTTGAGTTTTTGGTGCTGATCAAATATTAAACATGGCTGTCAGAGCCATTAGTGCATTCTGATTGGCTGAATTTCAAAAATTTTCTCATAAACCGCATGTCAGAATGATTTGAAATATTGCAGAAATGTACCTTAGATGGTCCTCTACAAGGTTTGAGTTTTTTGTGCCAATCCAAAATCCAAGATGGCCACCATTGCAGGACTTAGTTTAACATAGGACCCTATTGGAAAAACATACAAACAACTTCTCAGAAACGGTTCCACACAATGAAACCAAATTATGAAGAAATGATTGATGGATATTTATCTTATTAGTTTGATTTTTTCTAGCAATTGCAAATTGAACATGGCTTTCAGGGCCACTAATGGGTTCTGTTTTGATGAAATTTCAAAAACTTTTTACAAACGGCATTGCAGATTGATTTGAAATATTGCATTAATGTACCTTAGATGGTCCTCTATAAAGTTTGAGTTCTTTGTGGTGATCCAAAATCCAAGATGGCCACCACTATGGAATACAGCTTAACATAGGACCCTATGGGAAAACTATACAAACAGCTTCTAATCTGAAATTGTTCCTCACAATTAAACCAAATAATACAGAAGTGAATCTTAGATAGTATTCTTATTATTTTTAAGTTTTTCGAGCCAATAGGAAATTCAACATGGCTGCCAGAACTGCAAATGCATTCTGATTGGCTGAAATTTTAAAATTCGTTTTATCACAAACCACTTTGTAGAACGATATGTGATATTGTATGATCCTCTGCCAATTTGGAGTGTTTTTTTTTATCCAAAAATACAAGATTGCTTCTTCTCAGAAACTGTCCTACAAATTGCTGCTGATTGGAAATTCTAAAAGTTTTTTTGTAAGTCAGGTGAGCGATATAGGCTCTTAAGAACCTCTAGTTTAACTTTAAGGATACCTTTAGCTCGATTAATTCTATAGACACAAAACATTTGAAATAAAATGTGTTGATAGGAAATTGTTTTCCATGCAATATTTCAATCAACATAAAGTCGACAAGAAAAAGGTCGGTGACAGACCTGTAAACTCACTATAACAGAGCTTCATCCCAAATTATCAAATCATTGCTCTATGTACATAAACAAGCTGAGAAATCATTCACAAAAATGTTATTACTTGCTTTCAAATGGCCCAAAGACGACAAGCGGGACATTTAAATAGTAGCTGGCATGAACACAGAAGTCAGCAGATATAATAATTATGGTATTATGCAGCACTATAAATCAAACTGCTGAGACGCAAATATAACGAAATATTAAGTCATCGAACCATGACTCTTGAAGATGGTGTCTAAATTTGCGACATTTTCTCTAGTTTAATTAATGACCTACATTATATTTTTAATGATGGGTGTGATCCCTTAACTCTTAAGGACCACACTATTTCTAGTTTAAGTTTTGCAGATGATCTAGTCATACTGTCCAGCCCAACTGAAACCCACTTTCTTCCTTGATAAAAACCCATATTGTGTTATATTTGTTTGAGATTTAATGATCCAGTATAAATCCTCTACTTAGAGTTAGAGATGCATTTGAGTTAAAGAAAAGTATTCATAATGAAGGTTCATATACCTGATACAGCTTTGTTTCTAGTATTTTTAATGAAACAAACCTTTTCATAAACTTAAAAACAAATAAGACACATTTTTAAAAAACCCTTAATGAAACGTATAAAATAGAAACTAAAAACCAATTACTGTCTAAATGAAAGCTCAAAATTATTCTTATACCAGAAACTTAAACAGGAAATAAAATTAGAAGAATATTTAACTAAAGAAACCTATTTTCAAAATAGACAACTTTTATCTAAATTTAGAATCAATGGTCATATACTTGAGGTCGAAATTGGTAGATATAAAAATATACCTAGGAATCAAAGATATTGTAAATTTTATAACAGCAATAAAAATGGATGATGAATTCATTGAATGTAAACATTAATTAATTCAAAGATCCAAAGAATAGGGGAAATAAAGTCCATGTTGGTCAAATGTTCTTTGTATTTTATATTCTTGTCATTTGTATATATGCCTTGAATAAAGACGGCAGTGGTCGTCGAAACGTCGGCAAAATATGTTTGTTAGTATATATGTAACACGATTTGTAATTGTTTGTATATTGTGTATCTGCTTTGACCCAAATGGGTGTAATAATGCATTAATAAATAAATAAAATGACTCAGTATTTCACCAGGGTTAATCCGTTTTATCAACACAATGACCAATGAATCGTGAAAAAGCTCAGTGTGTCTTTCCGTAAACCTACTGTATTGAATATTGAATAAAAAGCCTATAGGAAGAAGTGTGGGGTGTATATATATATTTAAATAACTGTTTAGAAATGTGGGGTATAGATATACAAACCCCGTTTTCATGTCTGTGAAACACACTGCAAAAAACCCCGGAACAATGCTTTATACGGAAACCCCACAACAGTCATAATTTCTGTATATATATATATATATATATATATACAAGTCTAGAAGATTATGCAACGATACAAATGACGGTGTTTCTTGTCAAAAATTTAGACAAAGACTGACCAACGAATGGCCTTAGTCATTGAATGTCAATATAAATAAATGACGTAAACAAGTCATAACATATTGATCTTGAAATTTCTCATTTCCAACTTAACCCAAAATAGTTGCTTCACATGTCCGCCAGCCGCGGACGTGCCGTGCTGTTACTTTGCTTTGCTCAAATATTTCAACAAGATGTAATCAAAATTACCAAGGTGACAAATTCATTACACCAGACGCGCGTTTCGTCTACTTAAGACTCATCAGTGGCGTTTAACTCCAAATGCTTAAAGTATTTTTTCATTCGGTGATGGAATAATATAAGTCCACTGGGATCGTGTAAAAACACAATACAGGTAGTTCAAAATATTATATAAAAGTCTAAAGAGTCTACCAACCAGCAAGCTTATTAAGTATCGGATCGACAAACATGACGATACAGCATAACAAAAAATAATATACAAGTCTTGAAGATTATGCAACGATACAAATGACGGTGTTTCTTGTCAAAAATTTAGACAAAGACTGGCCAACGAATGGCCTTAGTCATTGAATGTCAATATAAATAAATGACGTAAACAAGTCATAACATATTGATCTTGAAATTTCTCATTTCCAACTTAACCCAAAATAGTTGCTTCACATGTCCGCCAGCCGCGGACGTGCCGTGCTGTTACTTTGCTTTGCTCAAATATTTCAACAAGATGTAATCAAAATTACCAAGGTGACAAATTCATTACGCCAGACGCGCGTTTTGACATTCAATGACTAAGGCCATTCGTGAACAATACAGACTAACCAGGAGGAGTGACCCTCATATTCATACTACCGAGAAAGCGCGCATTAATATGCAATTATGTACATCTTATTTACTTCTTATTAGATTAGGGAAAAAAATGTGTTTTGAAGCTTGAAGGATTTAACAAATACGAAAAACGGTAATTGAATTATTTTCTTTAATATTAAATTAGCCATTTTATAACTTACAACATGAACTATATTGTAGAGTATGGTTTTTACCTTTTTGCTCAATTTACCCGAATTTTTTTATATAAGTAAGTAAGTAAGTACATTTTATTTATAGTCGGTACATATATACAAAGACAACAAGACAAACATGAGCTCTAAGGAGCTCTTACAACCGACTGACATATAACTATACACACAACAACAAAAGAACATGCATGTACATTTCATTACATTATATATAAAAACAAAGCACATTTTACTTTAATAAGAAAAAATAGTGGTTTCAAACAGCCCTAACAAATTTAGCAGTACTAAGATAAGCAGCACATATATAAAAACAGTTAAAAACATAAATTTATAAGTTTATATATAGCATAGAAGCATATGCAGGGAGTAATTATTAGTAGCCTAGTAGAGTTCAACAGTTATAAGTTATATAAAGCAGTTGTACAGAAAACACTAAAATTACATTACATATAAAACAAAGCACATTTTACTTTAATAAAACATAGTGGTTTGAAACAGCACTAACAAATTAAACAATACTAAGATAAGCAGCACATATCTAAAAACAGTTAAAAACATAAGTTTATAAATTTATATATAGTATAGAAGCATATGCAGGCAGTAATTATTTGTAGCCTAGTAGAGTTCAAAAGTTATAAGTTATGTAAAGCAGTTGTACAGAAAGCACTAAAATTTAAAGAAACAACAGTTAAATTAAATAAAGCAAAACAGCTTTAAGCAGCATAAAAATTTTCATTAAGAGATAATAAGAAGAGTTCGAACATATGATAATTGGATATTTTATTCTGTTGGACGCAGGTATTTTATTCCAGAAATTAAGATTAATTAAAGAATTATCAGGCGGAAAATAATTTCTAATCGATTATCTCTCAATCTCCCCCACCCCTCCAAAGCTATCAGCTATTTGACTCAAATTGGGATTTGTTCTTTTACCCTTAAAATTTATTTGAAACAAAATACAACGCAATTGCCGGAATTATCATCGCGGAAGACGGCTGACTAATAAAATTTAGTCACATTTCAGAAAACGTTTTAAAGATAAAGACTTTACCATTCGCAATTCTTTAGACTTTTCACTTTTACATGAAAAATCGAAAGACTTCAAAATTCGTGTAAATAAATTCATCAGGAAAGAATTTGACATTTAGTTTGATGAACTCATACTGTTTTAGAAAAAAATATCGACAGCAGATGTTAAAATCGTAAGTGAGCTCTATTTAACCTAGAAAATTTTACATAACCTAAAATATTGAGGTGACATGCAGATAAATGTAGAATTAAGGAGGGCGTTTCTAAGTCTACTGTCAGTTGGGTTTATATTCTTTTCATATATCATGTCCGTTTCGTACCAGACATTTCGTACCATAAAAACCATTTCGTACCATGTCTGTTCGTACCATACAGGGGTCACCACACTCTAAAAAAGTAGGGAGAAGTGACTTCTCCCTGGCAGCCAAACAGGGAGAAGTCAGGTCCTGATAGGGAGACTTCAGGAGACACTAGGGAGAAGTCAGGGGGACCGTACAAATAAGTAATTTCGCAGTAGTTACATACATTTTTCATTATTTACATCAATTTCCAGGATTATTTCTCTTGTGTTTTAAAACCATAACACACTTAGATTCAGTTTTTTCTTTCTTTTTCATTATTATTCATGGTATGCAATATCAAACAGCACATAACCTTTATCATTTATCAAAGTTGTACTGATCCAAATTGCTTCATGGGACACCCATCTACAGAACTTATCATGATGTCAATAATTACTATACATCTTTATTCGTTCAAGTAAAGCTCAAATACTTATCAAAGAAAATTGTTAAAGTACATTCTCTTTGAAAGAACTGAAGTTTGAAACCAATTAAAAGTGTTTGTTTATCAAAAATATAACGATTTTTAATTATGGGCCGTTGTACATTACTTTTCTTCGTAGTTCACTTCCTGTAATTAGTCACATCCGGTAAATAAACAAATGGCGCGTAATACATTTGAAAGACGTAAATCGTTTGAAAATATGTTAAATACGCATATTGTTTGCCGTTTTTTATTGGAATTACACATTTACTGATAAATTGGTAGTCAGAGTGAAGTATTTGGACCAGATTTACAAGTATCTTATGCGAACCATCGGGCGACTTGAGGGAAATGACAGGGCGACTTCGACTTCGCTTTTGAGGCGGCTTAGGGCGACTTCAGGTCCTAGTAGGGCGACTTTGTCGCCCACTTCGCCCAGTGTGGTGAGCCCTGCCATATATAAATTAATTTAAGATAATGAATTTTAAACTTGTGTAACTACATAACTATAAATCATCACAAAGTTATATTTAGCACTTTTTTTATGGACGGAGCTACAAAGAGTCTCTGTATCTTGTTAGTTATTAAATATTTTTTAAATTTTCAAACAAAACTAAAAAATTATCAAACTGGTATTGAATATATTATCAAAATAATTAAGGAACACATTTATAAGGTAGGAAATGGTATATGTCAAAATAGCGTACGAGCTTGTAAAATCTTAATTAGTACAAAATTGTAAGGAAACAAAAGACATTGTTTCTAAGTTAAATTTAACATTTGCCTGACAGTATTCACATCAACAAATCATGAACAGCAACATTATTGATCATGATCCATTTTGTGTGCAGACAAGTAAGTAAATAACGACAGTGTATTGCAAATTGTAACATGAGATCTATATGACATTGTTTTTTTTTTGGGGTCAGCTGTTTTATCAGCCATACCCTTTGTGGTTGTTGTCATGCCCATTTGTAGAATGCAAGAAAACTAGTCCAAAAATCATCTGCCATTCAATGCAGTTTTAGACGGGAACATGGGATGTTGGAGATCTAGAGCTCTCTATTTGCAAAACAGTGGGTCGGAGCACAGGAATTTTACCCCACATCATTTGGGGTGAAATATGGCCAGAACACGAAAAAAAAAAAGTCACAAACAAAGTGAGCCAGGAGTTTTATGCAAAATATTTGTATTCTGACCCCTACTCTTGTTGAGATGTTTACATGGGTAATATTTAATTTTCACCATGTCTGTGGCCAACTATTATTCTTCAACATTATGGCATGGCTTCTTTTAATCCATTGATAATTTTGTGAACCTTTTTCACAAACAATGACACCTTTTCTTCACTAATTTCCTCAGAAACTCGTAGTAAATAGAAGTAAAACATTAAGTGGGTTTGAATAATTGAATAATTGTTTACATTCCTAGCACATGTTTTGTTAAACAGATGCAACCCAAATGACACAATAATCGTTTTCCGTGTAATTAACCTGAGGTTCCGACTTCATGCGTTACTTCTGTTTATTTACTTAGAGATAGCTGCAGTTCTGGAAATTGAAATAACTAGAAATTAGGGGGTGGGGGTAATTTTCCCACAACCTTTTATTAATAATTATTTTGCATGAATTGAACCAACTACATGTACTAGCATATGTCACCTTAGTTTTTTTTGGCTGATAAATGTGTACAAGTACCCTCGAAATTGTAAAGACAGTGTGGTGCAAATACAAAATCAAAGGAAATAAAATTTATCTTGTGATATTTAAAAGATTCAATTGTACTATATTTAAAAAAAAATAAAAAAGGATTACATGTATAAAAATATAAAATGACAAAGTCTCTGAAACTTTACATTTAAATGAAATGACATATGTCTCTGAGACTTTACTTGTATACATGGGATTCAAGTCTAATTGCCTGTCAAAAATGCCCCCCCCTTCTTTTGCAGAATCTCCCCCATGGTAAAATCGTTACAAGTAAAATCGCCCCACTTACCAAAATTGTCCCACTTTGAGCAAAATCACCCAACTTAAAGGAATCACTTTATATAAATTATACTTTGTTCGATCCTAGTTAAGATATATAATCATAAAAGCACTAATAATAATAACTAATATTTTTTAAGCTGGTATATATTCTATTGATGTTCCAACATCAAAAAAATTAAGAAGAAAAAATCTGATTATAAATCATAATTTTAAAAGAAATAATTCTGATATATCGGTAATTCTAAATGAAAATCACGAGGGTAATTATTAAAGCAAAATAATGACATAATGGATAATTGTTAATAAAATGTTTATAAATTGTAATCAGGGATTGATATGTAAACTAATTAAATATAAACTAATAAACTCTAATTAAGTAGAAGACAACTTAAAAAACTTTTATACCATATAGCAGGAACATTGTATATATGTACTAATGTAGTATACTACATGTACTAGTAGTCTGTCCATGTATCATGTGTATATTAAGATTTTTGTAAGTTTGGCGATTTACATTGTATACTAGTAATTAGCTCAAGATAGAGTTGTTTTTGATGGAGGTGCTTCTGTTAAGTGGGTTGATTTTGCTTATGTGGACGATTTGATCCCTATAGAATACAGGTATAAATAAAATGACTGAATAGATTGACTGAAAGTCTCTGATACTTTTTGAGACTCAAAATTTGTTGTTTGACTCATACAGGATAAACTGTACATTACAATACAAAAATGCAAGTCAAGTAGATGTATTGTTTTTTGATTTTCTTTGATAATGAAACTCTAACAAAACCACATACATGTAGACAGTACATGACATTGTATGTCAATATAGACAGGAATTACAAACAAATAAAACTTTTACAACTACAACTGTATATGGTATAGGTGTTTTTCATGAACTAAGATATAGGTAGTACGGTACTAGTACACAATGATTGTTAATGATAATTAATCGGTGTAGGTATGACCAGAATATGATTGTTTGTTTCTATACATGAAAATCTTGAACTATGAATATGTATAGGAAAGGATTTTATTACTCTGAATACTAATAATCAGTCTCTGAGAATCTTTAGTTAAAAGTTAAGAAACAAATATCATCAGAGACAGAAAAATACGTAATACTGAGACCTACATGTATATCTCTACAAACATGACATGATGTACATGTCTAGTCTGAAAAAATGCCTACAAAAAAACATAATTGTCTAATCACTTGTAGGAATTATTGCCTTAATAAATGACAATTTTTTAAAATAAAATGTGTATTTGTTTCATGTAACTGAAAACCTATAACAGCCAGAGTGTAACTATAAAATGCTAAAATGAAAGTAATAACTACAATTCACTTTATGACTCCTTTTAGCAGTTATTGTTTTTAATACAAATTTTGTGTAAAAACATGAAAATTTGTAGTTTTTGCTCTACCGGTAGTTTAAATGCCATAACAGCTAGAGTAAAACTGTAAAAGGCAAAACATTATCAGCAAAGCTTTGCCTGCAAATCATAACTTTTTCCACAATTGCCACATGACTCTATAAGAGTTATTGCACTTTAATGATGAATTCAGATAAAATAATCAGTTTTTTTTTAAATTAAAGTCTATAATCATAATAATGGCTAGAGAAAAACTGAATCACTAAATTAACCTGAAAGACAAGGCCTACAAATCATTTTTCATAAATTGTGTAATGGTACTTTATGTGAGTTATTTTCCCTAATCAAAAATTTTTGAAGAAATTTTTAGTTTTGGCCCAGTAACTTAATAGCTGTAACAACTAGGCTGAAACTGTAAATTGCCAACCTTTAAGGTAGCTTAGTCATTTGTGTTCCAAGTGAGTGATTAAAGACTCCTGGGAGCCTCTAGTTTAGATTAAAATATTTAATTGTTTACATTTAAATACAAAGGAATAGCTTTATAAGCTTCTTGTAGTATTAACAGATGACAGGATTTAACAGTTAGGCTAATGAGTGTAGCCTTCAAAAGGATTAATGTCTGTATGAACATTTAATCATCAGCTATAGATCTTTGACATATATGTATTGGAAAATTAAGAAAAAAGAGACCATTGTACATGTATCTTACCAGATTATACATACTGTATTACAAGGCTAGTGGGTGATCCTATCTCCCTAACTATTTATAAGCAAAACATTTCTTTTTTTCCAACAATATTTGGCAAAAAAATGTCCACAAACTTGTTAATTAAGTTAGGATTCTGGCATAATATACCTAGTGGATTAGGTAGTTCATCTATTTATCTTGTGGAAGCTAAGTCTCACTGTGAGCAGGGTAGACTTGAACCAACCTTAATTGACAAGGATTTTTTTCTGGTAATTTAGCCCCCCCCCCCCACTAATAAAAACTGGACGTCATTATATAGCTGAAAAATTGCTGAATTAGTGGCATGCAAATGGCATCATACAAACAAAAATCAATATCAGTCTTGATCTGATCAGTAGTTAACTTTGCCCATACTAATCTGACAACACCAGTATTGACTATCTGTGCACAGTGGTCCACTTTGCCCTCACAGAGAGAGGTCTGACAACACCAGTGTTGACTATCTGTGGTCCACTTTGCCCTCACAGAGAGAGGTCTGACAACACCAGTGTTGACTATCTGTGGTCCACTTTGCCCTCACAGAGAGAGGTCTGACAACACCAGTGTTGACTATCTGTGGTCCACTTTGCCCTCACAGAGAGAGGTCTGACAACACCAGTGTTTACTATCTGTGGTCCACTTTGCCCTAACAGAGAGAGGTCTGTCAACACCAGTGTTGACTATCTGTGGTCCACTTTAATCTCACAGAGACAGGTCTGACAACACCATTGTTGACTATCTGTGGTCCAATTTACCCTCACAGAGAGAGGTCTGACAACACCAGTGTTGACTATCTGTGCTCAGTGGTCCACTTTGCCCTCACAGAGAGAGGTCTCACAACACCAGTGTTGACTATCTGTGCTCAGTGGTCCACTTTGCCCTCACAGAGAGAGGTCTGACAACAACAGTGTTGACTATCTGTGGTCCACTTTGCCCTCACAGAGAGGTCTGACAACACCAGTGTTTACTATCTGTGGTCCACTTTGCCCTCACAAAGAGAGGTCTCACAACACCAGTGTTGACTTCTTGTGCTCAGTGGTCCACTTTGCCCTCACAGAGAGAGGTCTCATAACATCAGTGTTGACTGTCTGTGCTCAGTGGTCCACTTTGCCCTCACAGAGAGAGGTCTGACAACACCAGTTTTGACTATCTGTGATCATTAGTTTTTGCCCTCACAGAGAGAGGTCTGACAACACCAGTGTTGACTATCTGTGCTCAGTGGTCCACTTTTCCCTCACAGAGAGAGGTCTGACAACAACAGTGTTGACTGTCTGTGGTCCACTTTCCCCTCACAGAGAGAGGTCTGACAACAACAGTGTTGACTATCTGTGGTCCACTTTGCCCTCACACAGAGGTCTGACAACACCAGTGTTGACTATCTGTGGTCCACTTTGCCCTCACAGAGAGGTCTGACAACACCAGTTTTGACTATCTGTGGTCCACTTTGCCCTCACAGAGAGAGGTCTCATAACATCAGTGTTGACTGTCTGTGCTCAGTGGTCCACTTTGCCCTCACAGAGAGAGGTCTGACTGTGCTCAGTGGTCCACTTTGCCCTCACAGAGAGAGGTCTGACAACACCAGTTTTGACTATCTGTGATCATTAGTTTTTGCCCTCACAGAGAGAGGTCTGACAACACCAGTGTTGACTATCTGTGCTCAGTGGTCCACTTTTCCCTCACAGAGAGAGGTCTGACAACAACAGTGTTGACTGTCTGTGGTCCACTTTCCCCTCACAGAGAGAGGTCTGACAACACCAGTGTTGACTATCTGTGGTCCACTTTGCCCTCACAGAGAGGTCTGACAACACCAGTGTTGACTATCTGTGGTCCACTTTGCCCTCACAGAGAGGTCTGACAACACCAGTGTTGACTATCTGTGGTCCACTTTGCCCTCACAGAGAGGTCTGACAACACCAGTGTTGACTATCTGTGGTCCACTTTGCCCTCACAGAGAGAGGTCTGACAACAACAGTGTTGACTGTCTGTGGTCCACTTTAATCTCACAGAGACAGGTCTGACAACACCAGTTTTGACTATCTGTGGTCCACTTTGCCCTAACAGAGAGAGGTCTGACAACACCAGTGTTTACTATCTGTGCTCAGTGGTCCACTTTGCCCTCACAGAGAGAGGTCTCACAACACCAGTGTTGACTGTCTGTGGTCCACTTTGCCCTCACAGAGAGGTCTGACAACACCAGTGTTGACTATCTGTGGTCCACTTTGCCCTCACAGAGAGAGGTCTCACAACACCAGTGTTGACTTCTTGTGCTCAGTGGTCCACTTTGCCCTCACAGAGAGAGGTTTCATAACATCAGTGTTGACTGTCTGTGCTCAGTGGTCCACTTTGCCCTCACAGAGAGAGGTCTGACAACACCAGTTTTGACTATCTGTGATCATTAGTTTTTGCCCTCACAGAGAGAGGTCTGACAACACCAGTGTTGACTATCTGTGCTCAGTGGTCCACTTTTCCCTCACAGAGAGAGGTCTGACAACAACAGTGTTGACTGTCTGTGGTCCACTTTGCCCTCACAGATCTAGAGAGGTCTGACAACACCAGTGTTGACTATCTGTGGCCCACTTTGCCCTAACAGAGAGAGGTCTGACAACACCAGTGTTTACTATCTGTGGTCCACTTTGCCCTCACAGAGAGAGGTCAGACAACACCAGTGTTGACTATCTGTGGTCCACTTTGCCCTCACAGAGAGAGGTCTGACAACACCCGTGTTGACTACTTGTGCTCAGTGGTCCACTTTGCCCTCACAGAGAGGTCTGACAACACCAGTGTTGACTATCTGTGCTCAGTGGTCCACTTTTCCCTCACAGAGAGGTCTGACAACACCAGTGTTGACTATCTGTGGTCCACTTTGCCCTCACAGAGAGAGGTCTGACAACACCAGTGTTGACTATCTGTGGTCCACTTTGCCCTCACAGAGAGAGGTCTGACAACACCAGTGTTGACTATCTGTTGTCCACTTCGCCCTCACAGACAGAGGTCTGACAACACCAGTGTTGACTATCTGTGGTTCAGTTTGCCCTCACAGAGAGAGGTCTGACAACACCCGTGTTGACTACTTGTGCTCAGTGGTCCACTTTGCCCTCACAGAGAGGTCTGACAACACCAGTGTTTACTATCTGTGGTCCACTTTGCTCTCACAGAGAGAGGTCTGACAACACTAATGTTGACTATCAGTGGTCCACTTTGCCCTCACAGAGAGAGGTCTGACAACACCAGTGTTGACTATCTGTGGTCCACTTTGCCCTCACAGAGAGAGGTCTGACAACACCAGTGTTGACTATCTGTGCTCAGTGGTCCACTTTTCCCTCAGAGAGAGGTCTGACAACACCAGTGTTGACTATCTGTGGTCCACTTTCCCCTCACAGAGAGAGGTCTGACAACACCAGTGTTGACTATCTGTGCTCAGTGGTCCACTTTTCCCTCACAGAGAGAGGTCTGACAACACCAGTGTTGACTGTCTGTGGTCCACTTTGCCCTCACAGAGAGAGGTCTGACAACTCCAGTGTTGAATATCTGTGGTCCACTTTGCCCTCACAGAGAGAGGTCTGACAACACCAGTTTTGATCTGTGATCATTAGTCTTTGCCCTCACAGAAATGTCAGTTGGTTTTGTACTATACAGATATTCATCTGCCATTCATAAAATTTAGAATTAAGCATTAAAATTTTACGAAAACAATTTTGATTTATGTAATAAATAGGATAATCAATTGGGCATGTTGCCGCATAAAGCATCTCTGATTAAACTCGTGCTCGGAACAAGTTCCGTGCACTCGTTTAATCAGATGCGTTATGCAGCACTCGTGATCATATTTTGGATATTCACTCTGCCCAATTAATTATCCTATAAATATTTTATTATGATTGATAATGTTACATGTTGAGGCTGGCACTTAATGTTGTTTATGTATTAAACAACAGTGTTAAATATTTTTAAGTAAGTAAAGAAACAAAATCAAAATTTTGCCGAAGGTTTTTTGAAAAAGCCTTTATTCTGTATGTTGATATATGATTCATGTAGCTATTTAACTCATTTATATGACTGTGTTAGTTGAATTAAATGTACAATTTAAATACACAAACCAAATTTTGTTTTTATTTCTCTTTTATGAAAAACCTATCATTGAAATATATAACACAAATACACAAAATAATCCCCAAGTTTAAAACTGTTCTCTATTTAAGCTACATCTATTGTTAGTGGTTTTTAAATCTTTGTGTTTACCAACAATATTGATACAGAATTGTAAGTAATTGATTGTTGTATACAGTACATTGTTGTAAGTAAACTTTAAAACCTCCTATGGTGATATGTACATGTACATGTAGGTTAAAAATACTTTTTATATCCCTGCTCAGCGAGAGTCATTGTAATATAGTGATGCTCATGTCTGTATGTAAGCTTGAATCCCTTTTCAATGAATTAATGAGATATTATTACATAATTCTAATATGATTTGCATATTTAGAAATACGTGTATTTCATTGGTTGAGATTACTTCCGGTTGAGGTTTTCAACAAAATTTATTTTTTGATAAATGAAGTTGACCTAATTTATTTTTGGATAAATGACGTTGACCAAACTATTTTTACCGTTACCAACGTAAACAAAGATGGCGGCTTTCGATTTCGAAAGTAGCGATCAACTTACAAATTATTTGTTTGATGATTTATCATTAATGATTTGTTAAATTTAAAACTTTCGTTGTGTTCGATACAGAAAATAAGGTTATAGATTGGTGTAAAACTTACTTGTGTTTATTAAAATCAGAAAATGTTTTATGGAATAATCGTACGTAAAAATAAACAAAATATTCATACATTCAGTCAATCCCGCTACCAAATACACAAGAAATATGAAGTTGAGAAACACGCTAGATAAATTAATTTCTTAATTCAATTTTAAAGAATTATAAGGATTAAACACTGTTTTCAATGGATTTATGGGTATATCAACAAGACCAACTCACTCACAAACATATCATAAAAGTCCTTTGGACTTATATTACTAGTAGTTTGTGATTAATCCTATAATATCAGGTAGGTAAGAAGCCTACTGATACAAACTACTTTTAGGACTTGGCGACCGCAGCCAATACCCAGGGATAGATCATTAAATGTATCTGACTAACTACTTTAACCACTCAGCCGCCGAGTTATGTACCCAGGAATGGATCAAAAGAACCAACAGTAGATGACTAACTACTGTAACTACTCGGTGGCAGAGGCCCCTACCCAGGGATGGAACATTGAATGTATCATCAGTAGTAGAAAATGTATTTAAATGTCTATCATTGACTTTACTGTCTGGTCTGTCAAACTACTACTGTATAATTTCCGCATTGTCTTGAGGTATTTAATAGCCTGTATTTAATGCTTGTAGATAGTAGCCCAAAATTTTCACAATAACATGAAGAAGCAATTTCATCTCAACAGTACAAAAGGAAGAACTTAATTGTTAAAACCAACCTATGCAGAGCTTGCTTGACAGGCCCCTGTCAATTTGTTATGACTGTTGTTGGTATTACTCTGGAAAATTCCTGGCTCAGGAACTAATACTTATTTTGGGATAAACACTTTTTAACTTTAATTGGTGTGAAATATTTTAATATTAATTTGGTGTTAAATATCCTATATTAATTAAAATAGATCAACATTTATAAATTTGTCAATATGCATGTTAAAACAACAAAAAATATCTTTTTTGGTAAAGTCGAAAAAATTAAAGATGTCACTATCTATCATGACAAATGCCAAGGTCATTAATAATTTGTTTATGGATGATTATCCTAAACTGACAAATCACCTGTACTGTGTGTACAAGTACTTGTAGTCTTAAGGGCATAAGTCACTCTAATTTGCATCATTGATATGGTAAAACAGGATTAAATCAATTATTTCCGTCTTTCCATGGATTGTGTATTGTGTTAGCCGATAGATTGACACCCCTTTGAAGTAGGTTGTTTATATTGATTTCATTTCATTTAACATTATTTATTTATGATCTATTTTCAGTTCTTTGTTCAGGTAGATAAGTTATACATTTCTAATTGTCTCATAATGTAAGGCTTAAGTTTTTAGTTTGACAATATTTTATGACAATGTTGCAACACAAGTTTGTTTATTTGTGCACTGGTAGATACAATTTTAGAAATAATATATATGTAAATAGATACAATTTTTAAAATAACATAGGTAAAAAAAAATATTAAGTTATTTTTTACAAAAATCAGTTTATAAGACAAGTGTTCTTCAAATAATGCAGGTTTAGTTTACATGAAATTCGATCATTACAAATGGATCTGAAAAAAAGTGAGTCTTATATGGCATAGTACTAGTTGACCTTTTATAGCGCAGTGATTTAGTTAAAAAATGAGCCTTATAGGGCATAGTTGACCTAATATAGAGCAGGATTATAGTACTGTATACTGTGTGTTCAAATGCTAGTTAATATATATTTCCTTTAACAATAAACAACATTATAAAGTATTTTGTCCTTTGTGCTCTAATATATATATTAAACGTATGATGTATAATAAGTCACATATTTTTGTGTGTAAAATAAATGGTAAGAACCGTCAGGTACATGTATGTTTACCTTCAGGCACATCAATAATCATATTGGTGTGCATCCACATATATGTAGGTGATTTTTGAGGAAGTACAGACAAGGATAGTATTTATTTACCTGTCTATCTTATTTATAATTACATGTAATCAAGGAATTCAGGCTTCTGATGGAGTTTTTAAATGTTTAACTTATAGATACAAAAGTATTATTATTCTCAAGCTTTAGGGATCAGTTTTTAATTGAATTTAAGTGTTTTCTTGACAAATGTTGTCAAATTTAAAGCATTTATTTTTAGATTAAATTTAAGTGAGTAGTATTCCTCATCCTGGCCACCGTTTGGTTTGTACATGCTGTTTCTGTTCTATATCTGTCCATCTTTGCAGTAAAGAAGAATCCTGATAACTTGTGTTTATCATTGAGTTGACTACAATGTGATCTCATTTGACCCTCTAAACGTTTTCCCTATCATTGAGTTGACTACAATGTGATCTCATTTGACCCTCTAAACGTTTTCCCTATCATTGAGTTGACTACAATGTGATCTCATTTGACCCTCTAAACGTTTTCCCTATCATTGAGTTGACTACAATGTGATCTCATTTGACCCTCTAAACGTTTTCCCTATCATTGAGTTGACTACAATGTGATCTCATTTGACCTTCTAAACGTTTTCCCTATCATTGAGTTGACTACAATGTGATCTCATTTGACCCTCTAAACGTTTTCCCTATCATTGAGTTGACTACAATGTGATCTCATTTGACCCTCTAAACGTTTTCCCTATCATTGAGTTGACTACAATGTGATCTCATTTGACCCTCTAAACGTTTTCCCTATCATTGAGTTGACTACAATGTGATCTCATTTGACCCTCTAAACGTTTTCCCTATCATTGAGTTGACTACAATGTGATCTCATTTGACCCTCTAAACGTTTTCCCTACATGTATCATTGAGTTGACTACAATGTGATCTCATTTGACCCTCTAAACGTTTTCCCTATCATTGAGTTGACTACAATGTGATCTCATTTGACCCTCTAAACATTTTCCCTACATGTATCATTGAGTTGACTACAATGTGATCTCATTTGACCCTCTAAACATTTTCCCTATCATTGAGTTGACTACAATGTGATCTCATTTGACCCTCTAAACGTTTTCCCTATCATTGAGTTGACTACAATGTGATCTCATTTGAACCTCTAAACGTTTTCCCTATCATTGAGTTGACTACAATGTGATCTCATTTGACCCTCTAAACATTTTCCCTATCATTGAGTTGACTACAATGTGATCTCATTTGACCCTCTAAACGTTTTCCCTATCATTGAGTTGACTACAATGTGATCTCATTTGACCCTGTAAACGTTTTCCCTATCATTGAGATATTTCCTTGTTTTGTTTTATTGGTTTAATATATTTTGTATTTTATCCTGAAATCATGGTTAGATTTTCCTTTCTAGTTTAAATTTTTTACTCAAATTAGCCAGCAATAAAAAAAAATAAATTGTTGAAAAGATTGGACAAATTAGAAGAAGTTTAAAATACCATGAATAACACATACATTAATATGTCATTATATCAGTATTGTGAATTATCTTTCCTGATTTCTCAATCTTGTCACAATTCTTTAAATTGAAAAAGAACTTGATACAAGGGCGGCTTAATTAAGAGGTCTTATCCTTATTTACCAAGAATTAACCAACTCAAATTCACAGTGAAATCAAATTTACTAATCTCTCGCTCTCTATTTATATATATTGATTCCAAAATCCTGAAGTTAATCTTAAATAGCTGAACTTCAATAAATTAAAGTTCTTAATTCTAATGTCACAAAAAATGTCCTCATAACCCTCTTATACAGGTTACAGAAACCAATTATATGTTTACACTGGGAAATTGTTGAACCCAACATAGTATTCAGAAAAAAATACACGGGGGCATCTGATTAGCAAGATTTTAAAATATAAACATTATTGATTGAAAATCTTCTACATTTAGCAGTCAGGGAGATCATTAAAAACAGTTATAATTTTTATAACCATTCTAGGTTACTTATTTGTACTTTTCTGTTCAGATTTGAGTTACTTCCCTTAATTTTTTTAATAAATGTAACCAGTTTCAGTTATTTTTCTATTTTCTTGCTAAAAATAACCAATTTTACAATAGTGTAAAATTTCATTTAACTCTTATCATAAATTGACCATTTTGATCTTAATTGATAGATTATCAATGGCTTGACAAGGTATATTTATTTGAAATCTTAAGCACTGGTGCTGTGATAATCAATGACATTTTAATTTCCCATGGGCATCATCTTTGAGAGGCTTGCGTACCAATAAGATAACCTTGCAATTTCAAACTCATAGCTGAACTACACTACACAGTTTATAGTTAAATTAATGCAGGAAAAAATTGCCCCGTGGGGGGAAATTCTCTAACTATGAAAATTTGTAGGTTTGAAAATGATCAATTTAACAAAAGTAACTGAAAATGGTTATCTTTCTAAAATTCAGATAACCAAAATCAGTTATACAAATTATAACTGTTTTTGATGATCTCCCTGACTGTTTAGGGGAACATTTATAGGAGCCTGAAATATATCGAGATTTTAAAAAAAAAGGAGGTTTTGTTACATTTTGTTAGTTTCATTCAGTGCTAATTTTCTCACAAAAATTGTATGTCATTTTTTTAATTGTTAATAACTAATTAAGTTTAACATTTCAAATTACACAAGCAACTGTTTTCAAGGGTTTTAAATTAGAGGATTTTCACACATAAAATCTTAAATGCAGGTACCCCCATTCAGAGAATGCATGTTAAATGTAACCTACAAGTTTGTAGTAATTGGTTTATATCAAACAAAATCATTTGAAGATGTGCATGTTAAATTGTACCATTAAACATGTAACACTCTGCATGTGTGCAATAAAACCTGGCAATAAAAGTCAGCACACTTCCTTAGCATTGAATGAACCATTTTCTATCCTGCATAATGATGGCATGACATTTGTTTGATAAGATGCATTATCTCCCCTTTTTATTCAAATTCCTAATTAAAAGTTTGAAAAAATTAAAAGTTGTGTTTTGTGAATATGATAATACCAATTTCTTTTTAAAATGTGAATCCCACGGTTCTACAATATAAGGAATTGTTGACCCTTTATACCCCCCAAAGCTCTCACTCATACAATGACCAAGAGTACAATTACAAAATTACATTACAAAATTAAATGTGTATTGAATAGAAAAATATCTGTGCAAGTATCATATTACTTCCCTTTCATGAATGATGTCATTATTAAAAAAATTAGTTAAAAATATTCTTGTTTGTATCAATTTAACCAGGAACAAACAATATGCATCACAGTTCTGCCATACCATTGGCCATCAACTTGTGACTTAGCTGAAGTTATTATGAAACCCACCAGAATTCCTTCATTGGATGAATGTAGGATATTTCTGTAGCCATTTTACCTGTAAACAGTAATTATAAATGTATTTTTATATAGAAAAGTGTATTTGCTTAAAACTATAAAAATATGGAACTTATTTTTTATTTTTTATTGTCTCTGTAATGCAAGCTAGGAGCTGTCTTAAAGGGATAAATAAAGTCAGTGAGAGACTACATGTAAACTGTTCTTATGTCACATAATAGTTATGATTTCATGATTTTCTTGTTTTAAAGGTAGCCTTCAAGACAATAGTACCCTATAAAGGTTAAGAGATATAAAGTGATATAATTTATGATGAATCAGTCTGACGTCCCCCGTGATGGGTGTTACCTTTATGATTAAGATTAAGTAAATCTAAATGAGTTTTCTTACATTATTTAACAAGACAAGATAATCTGTGGTAATAATTACAAGTTTTATGACTACCGGTAGATGATACATGTATGTCATTTGTAGTACATGTATGATTTCTGTTAGAATGTTGTATGTATGATCATATTATGTAAACCAACAATAAACTACTGAATGCTTGTTATTTATACTCATGCATACATGTATAGACTGAATAAATTATGTTAAATTTTACCACGTCCTGAATATAGCTGAAAGTTAAGGTTAAGGATCAATCAATCAATTATGTATAGACTTTGTATACATAAACTAGTATGCACATTCCATGAAAGAATTAAATTTATTTGTATAAACTTAAGAAACAGCAAGAAAAGCAAGATATTATGTACATAGATTTTATTTGTCTACTGGTCAGTAAGATGCTGAAATTGGAACCACTAATCATCAGCAGGTTATGTACATGTATTAGCATGTTTTTACTTGTTTATTATCATTAACACCTTGTATACATTTGGAAATGCAAACAATAATTTATAACTTTATCGTTTATCAAATGTAATTATAGCAGGATTCATTAAAGAAAAAATATATAATAAACATAATTTCTGTCATTAATATAACTATAGTACAAGGTGGTCCAATTTATTGATGTGTGAAACCTGTATAAATGGTTGTTGATGTTTGTACATCTATTGCGAGACCGTTTTACGGTAGTCAAGGACCATAAGTAAGTACCTGAGGTAACATTTGTCTACCCTTGCTGATATGTGTATAGGTCCTGTACACACAGTTGGAGTTTGAATTTCATGTTTGTTCTTCCATATTTATACTAGTGCATGTAATCCTAAAACTAGTAAAATTTGTGATTTTCATAACTTGACAAATCTTTCATGAAATCATTTAAAATTTAGGAATGTTATTGAAGACAGTTGAACACATATTAATAATAAAGCTAATGGAAATACACAAAAATGTGAAGGCCACATAAAACAATATTATTGATATACTCAAATTCCTCAATACCTCTTTGTGTCAAAACTGTAGTTTTTAAAACCTCTCTTGCTTAATTGGAAATTGCTTTGACTATTTTCTTTTCATCACATTTGGTGGTGCATTTGGCAACATTTTGTGTTTTTTATCTTTATTGCTTAATTTTGTGGTTTTTAAGTTTCCAGATTTATTTTTGTACGTTTTAATGTAGAAAATTCATTGAGAGTTTCTTTTTTATTCATGCTAAATATACAAAATAAATCTGGTTTACAATAACCATATCTGTATATGTAAATATGTTGTATATATTGTAGTTTAAATGCAGACGTGTTAACTTGTATATACAACAACTATCTACTCATTGGCTTGTAGATTTATGTATAGTTTTAATTTTTTGCAGCATGAATGCAGACATTTTTATTTCAGAAAATTTCATCTATTTTCTTATTGCAGCTTTAAAGTGTGAAATGAATAAAAGGCAGATTACAGCCAGGATTATAAAATCTATCAAGTTGCTTCAGATTGAAATAATTTGTTTTCTTTTATGTTTTTAGAGGAAACTGAATAATCCATCGATCCAGGCAATACTGGTAATATAAGGATTTTCTTAGTACTTGTGTTGGATTAGCGAGCAGAACAGTTAGATACGAGTCTGGTAAGATTATCTTATTTGCTTGTAATTTGAGTACCGGTACTCGTTGTTTAGCAATAATATCATATTTGTAGTAATATAATCGTTAATTATTTCACAAAAATGTAAATTTAATTAAAATATCATAGCTAAAGCCACATCAAAAATGTGATGAGAATTCTATTTATACATGTAGTTTTAATATCAGTATGTTTAACAAGGATTTAAGGTGACATTTTCATATCTAATAGTTTTATATAGAAACTAAAGATGATTGGCAATCCTTGAAAATATTGATGGGTTTGATATTTTTCAACATGTCCATGTCCATGTTTTATTACCATTTTATTATATAGATAGAGATGAAATATAGAATTTTCCGAGTGACAGAAATCACGGTAAATCACATGTGAAAATTATCGTTTATTTTCGCTCTCGGATTTTTTCCAGCCAAAATGTCACAATGGTTTTGTACTATACAGATATTCATCCGCCGTTCATAAAATTTAGGATTAAGCATTAAAATTGTACGAAAGCAATTTTGATCTAAATAATAAATAGGATAATCAATTGGGCATGGTGAATATCCAAAATATAATCACTCGTGCCGCATTAAGCATCAGAATAAACTCGTGCGCAGAACAAGTTCCGCGCACTCATGTAATAAGATGCGTTATGCAGCACTCGTGATCATGTATTGGATACTCACTCCGCCCAATTAATTATCCTATAAATCTTCCACAGTTGCTGCACAAAATTTGGTGTTTATTGATAAACCTCAAAGGACATACAAAAACATCATAAACTACTTGTGTTCATTGATAATCCTAAAAAGACATACAAAAACAATGCAAGTTATATGTGTTTATTGATAAACCTCAAATGATAAACAAAAACATCATCAGCCAGTGGAAGCACTGATTTAAGTAAATTCTAGAGAGGGCCTCTGGAAAATTGGTTAAGGTAGTTCGTCTACTATTGATCACATGGTCTGTTAACACTGAGGTTGCGGGTTTGAGTCTCACTGCATGCAAGAGTTACTCGACTCCAATTTTAATTGACAGGGATTGAAAGTTATTCCTATCGGATGTCGGGGGTTTTCTCCCAGTACTCCAGCTTCCTCCCACAATAAAACTTGGACACCATGATATAGAAATTCCAGAAAGTGGCGTTAAACAACATTCAAACAAACATACATAAATTCTGGAGGCATTTTGGCCATTACTCAATATTTAAACATTTTTGTTCTAACAGGAACATTAAATGTTTTTACATTAAGTATTGATGCCTGTAAAAATAACAGAACAAATACTACCCATTTGTTTACAAGTGTTTAAAAAAATCAATTATTTTAGAAATTAAATAATTGACCATGACACTTGAGTACAAATGACAGGTAATACATAAAAAGGAAGTACAAATATTTTATCCCTAACAGACTGCAAGACATAATTTTAATCAGAGGTATGTGGCTTGTCATTTTTTAATATTTTGTGAATAGGATGAGAAACATAATTTAGACATAAATGTTATATATAGAAACATGTATTGCCTGACCAATTCACTGACCACATTTGGACATTGAAAATAACATGAGGACTGATACATGTACCATGTAGACATACATAACATGAAATTAGACATAGCTTTGGGTAATAAAATGTGACCCTAAACAAGTGATGTAAATTGTGTTATTTCTTTAAAAAAAAATTTCAGTGATACTGAATATTGTGTACAAAAAATTCTTTTATCAAACTTGTACAGAAATAAAGGCACTTTTGTAAAGATTTTGTTTTCTTTATATATTAAACATTCATAATTTTTATATCTGTATCATAATGTGAAGTTAAGAAGAATTGGAAGCAGAACCATTCAACTTTAACAGTAAAAGCTTTTTCAGTTAAATTTGCATTTGAGGACATCTTTTCGTCACTGTAGCTGTTGACTCAAGTGGACCATTGTACCTTTTTTGCTGCAGTTGAGTCTTTGTATTGTGATATGTTTGCAATCATACAGAAATGGAGTTTATAGAACAATTGAAAATTAAATTGGTCTTCCGGTTAAAGTATGGCATAATGAACATTCTATGTGAATGTTGCTTAGATGTTTGTTTACATGTATTGTATTTTCAGTAATTTAGTCTTTTTAGGTACAATTCTAAACTGATTATTTGTAAACTGTACTAAATGGTATAGTGTTGATCTTTACCTTCTTTTCAACAGAGGCAATGATGACAGAGTAGAAAATCCATTGATTGGAGGCCAATGTCCTCCGATGACAAAATAAACATTGAGGAGGATTCCTCGTTACCTCAAGAGGAATTACCAGCAGAGGAGATAGAACTGTTAGCCAAACTAGAGGAGGCCAATAGGTAATATATTGTTACATACACTACAATTCACCTGGAGGAGGCCTGTAGGTAATATAGCAGGTTGCCCTGCCCACCCTGTGGAGTAATACCGTAAATCGGGTTATTTTGGCGTCGGGATATTTTGGTGTTTTTCTCTCAAAAGCCGTGTGTTTTATTTTGGTGTGTTTAATTTTGGTGTTCCATCCAACTGATGTGTTAAATTTTGGCACCTTCGATAATTGCTCTTTAAAACGCAGTAGTGAGAAAGATTAATATATATGATTTGTATAATATATATTAGTATAGTATATAATTTGCGGGAACTGCGTCTATTCACTTTGAGATCCAACCATGACGATTAAACTGTGTTCATTAAATTTTATGACATTAATTAATTACCACACATATCATTTAAGACCAAATGTTCATTATTGTCCTTTTGTCAGTAATTAACAATCACAGATTTAAATTTTAATCCTTTCGTATTTCAACAGTATATCTTGATTGAATGACGATAAAGGTGTTATTTTCTATCAATAACAGAGTCTAATTAGTAAATGATAAGCCTGACATAATTATGTATGAATAGAAATTCACACATTGTGTTTTCTTAACCGTTTCATAAGAAAATAAGGAAATATGCATACAAATTTTGGCGTGTCAAATATAGGTGCATGCTTTATTTTGGCATGTTTAATTTTGGCTCTTTCACCAAAAGCGCCAAATAAGCCAAAATTAAACTACAACCAAAATAACCTGATTTACGGTAATGCCATCACAGGATGGGCAAAACTTGCTCTGCCCACCCTATGGAGTAATAATGCTGCCATAGGACGGGCAAAACTTTCCCTGCCCACCTTATGGAGTAAAATGCTGTCAAAGGATGGCAAAACATGCCCTGCTCACCCTTTGGAGTAATAATGCTATCACCGGATGTGCAGATCTTGCCCTGCCCACCCTATTGAGTAATAATGCTATAACGTGATGGGCAAAACTTGCCCTGCCCACCCTCTTGAGTAATAATGCTATAACGTGATGGGCAAAACTTGCCCTTTTCACCCTATGAAGTAATAATGCTATCACAGGATGTGCAAAACTTGCTCTTCCCACCCTATGGAGTTATAATGCTATAACAGGATGGGCAAAATTTGATGAGACTTAAAACATAAAACAAAAGAATTAAATTATTTTCATGCCTGCACAGATATTGATATTTGTCAAAGATCTGTATTGAATTTGATTTGCCTATTGTGTTTGTTGGGAGAGGATGCTGGCATAGGAACCCCAAAGATTATGTAAACATTCTTGCAAAATTTAGGGTTAGAGCACACCTTGTAACAATTATTCACAACAATTTCATACAGGTAAATGATAACTAGTTAACAATTTAAGTAGCATTGATGTTAATACAATGTTTTAACAAGTTAACACCTAGACTTGTTTATGTCCCATGGTGTACTGCTCAGAAATCAGCATATACGTAGTAAAGTTGATAATTAAATCAGCATTAATGAACTGTGTTTTGCTTTTAATTTAAATTCTGATAAGTAATATATAATTCAACCATTACCTTAACGATGATATTGATTTATTTAACTCTGATTTGCAGATTTAATGGATCATAAGTTGTCTCATGCTGTCAAAGTATTAAAACGTAAAGCTACCTCTAAGCAGGAGAGCTTTAGGTTGAACAAACATTCTACTGATCTGAAATACTTGTATGAATTGGCAAAAACAATATTTAAATTGAAAACTTATGGAATTTATTCAAATAATGTAATCAAATGATGTTTTAAATGTTTTAATTTATGTTTGATGGCTCCGCAGTGCAGATTGGGATTAAAAAAACTTCTTTGTTAATAAAACAGTTACTGGAAAAACCTGGAAAGTTTTTCTTAACATTGGAAAGCTGTCGAGTTTCTTTTCAGACAAATGTATCATATTCGAGCTCTGACCGATTAAGATGGAGTTAGTTTCTGATGGGGCCATTTGGGTGGCATACTTCATTTATGCTGTTGATTTATACCATACTTTTCAGACTAAAGTTATAGAGTTTTTTTACTGTAAATTAATTAATTCCTCCTGACAAATATTCTGATAAAAGTCAAATAAATCCATATACATATTCTTATAGTCTGGAAAATCTGTTGTGACTGTATAAACAGAGAATAAGAATGTACACTAAAATTTCCATTTAACGATTTCAATGATTACATTTTTATGAGCTCTATTTTGGCTTCAGTTGTGTCAGGTTAAAGTTAAAATCTTAAGTATCTTCAGGTAACAATTAGTAACCTTGACAATAGTGTGTCAATTAATCATTTCCCCTCTTAGGAGTATCAAGAAGTACTGTTTGTTTGAATGTTATTTTGCACCACTGTCAGCAACTTTTTAGCTATATCATGGCATCCATTTTTTGTTGGGGAGAAAGCCAGAGGACCCAGAGAAAACACCAAACTTTTTAGGAAAACTGGCAATCTGATTTGAGTTGAGTATACTCTGCCCACATTGACACTTGAACCTGCACTCTCAGTGTTGACAGACCACATAATTATTAGTAAATGAACTACCTTAACCACTCGGTTATCGAGGCCCCTATCAAGTAATAACGCAGTCTGTATCAATTAAATGTTTCCCCTATAACCTTGACTGGTCTGTATCAATTTAATGTTTCCCCTTTAGCCATTGTAACCTTGACTAAAGTCTGTATCAGTTAAATGTTTCACCTATAACCTTGACTGTAGTCTTTATCAATTAAATGTTTCCCCTATAACCTTGACTGTAGCCTTATCAATTAAATGTGTCCCCTACTTGTTGGTCTACTATTGATCACGTGGTCTGTCAACACATAGATTGTGGGTTCGAATCTCACTGCAGTCAGGGTGTACTCAATTCCAATCCTAATTCACAAGGATTGCCAGTTTTCCTACCACAGGTTGGGGTTTTCTCAGGGTACTCTGGCTTCCTCCCCCAATAAAAACTGGACACAATGATATAGCTGAAAAATTGCTGAAAATGGTGTTAAACATCATTCAAACAAACAAACAATATAGAATATCCAGTGGACATTCTTGCATTTTTATGCCCCCGCGACGACATGTCGGGGGGCATTAAGTTTTACTCATGTCCGTCCGTCCGTCCGTCCGTACGTATGTACGTCCGAACAAATTTCCGTCAAGCTTTTCTCAGAAACCGTACATGAGAACAATTTTAAATTTGGCAGAGTGGTTCAGTATCACAAGTTGTACATCCTAAGCGACTTTCAGACCTGTCGGACAACTACTTCCTGTTTGCGACTGGGCCGATATGAAAATGTGTTAACATGAGTATGAAAATTTCCGTCAAGCTTTTCTCAGAAACCGTACATCAGAACAATTTGAAATTTGGCAGGGTGGTTCAGTATCACAAGTTGTACGTCCTAAGCGACTTTCAGACCTGTCGGACAACTACTTCCTGTTTGCGACTGGGCCGATATGAAAATGTGTTAACATGAGTATGAAAATTTCCGTCAAGCTTTTCTCAGAAACCGTACATCAGAACAATTTGAAATTTGGCAGGGTGGTTCAGTATCACAAGTTCTACGTCCTAAGCGACTTTCAGATCTGTCGGACAACTACTTCCTGTTTGCGACTGGGCCGATATGAAAATGTGTTAACATGAGTATGAAAATTTCTGTCAAGCTTTTCTCAGAAACCGTACATCAGCACAATTTGAAATTTGGCAGGGTGGTTCAGTATCACAAGTTGTACGTCCTAAGCGACTTTCAGACCTGTCGCACAACTACTTCCTGTTTGGGACTTCATTTAGCGGGGGCATCCGTGTCCCATGGACACACTCTTCAATTTTTTAATTACAGATTAGTTCTTAAATTTGTTTTTGCACTATATAATATTCAATACACGTGCCAAACTAATTTAAAAGCCTGGCTCATGTTGAAATGTTTGCATTTTGTGAATTTTAGCCCATTTAGTTAATCCTTATTATTCAATAGACTCAATAAGTAACCTACATATTAAATTTAATCATTATAAAGTTTTGTTTTAGAGCCTTATTTTAAAAGTTTTAAATGTCAAGTGCAGTAACGCTTAAAATCCTTTGACATTTAATGCAAAATCTCAGTTTATAAGTGATGTAGGATGTGTATATTAGCTGCTTTAAAGTGTAATCGTAAATAAACCACTGCCTGTCCATTACAAGCAATTACTAGTATACAAATGCATGGTTTACATGTACAGCTTTACATCAAGGATTTCATAGATATTGACAATACCTTTAATTGGTTGTTTGCTAGATTAGAATTTTTAATTACTGTATACTGTTGTTTTTGCCAATTTGTTGCCATTGAAATAGACAATTATCTGTCATCTTTGTTAAATTTGAGGCATGCGATCACATTTTTATTGAAATTTCTCGGAAATAATAACATGAAACTTCTTCAGCATGTCTATGTATACCTATTGTTTATAAATCATTAGTGCATTAAGTTGGTACTTAGTCTCTGATATTCCATTTCGTAAGCCCTTAAAGCTCAAGTCCACCTTGTGATTGGCCACTGTCCGAATCTTCAATATTGTCTGCAATTCACACTCTTTGCTGTCAGTATGCTGCTTTTGTTTGCTTACAACTTAATTGCAAGTATAGTTCAGTGGAAAAATCAGATAGGCATTTTGTTGTTAATTTTTTTTTCTACAAAGTAAGTGGTTTGACTTTAATTAATAAAACTACTGAAGTTTAAATCGTGTAGTCTTATAAAAATAATATGGTCACTGAAAATTGAAAAAAAAACTTTAATATACCAATTTGATATTAACATGTGAATTCTCTATGGTACAAATTTACAATTCGAAAGAATGCAAACTTTCTTTGTTGTTTTTCTAAAATGTAACATTTTCTTATCTTTATTATTATTTTTTCTGTTTTACTTATCGATGATTTTAGTTAAATTTTAAAAAATAAAGTGGACAAAGGACAAAATGAATAAATTAATTTTAAATTGGAACAATGTGTCAATTAAGAAATTTCAACCTGGTTAAATATGAATTGTGTTCCATGATTCTAGTAAACAGAAAACAATTATTCATTACTGTTAAGAGGCCATAAAACAAAAAGTTAGAAAACTTGCAGAAAAAAGTTAGAAAACTCGCAGAAAAAAGTTTTTTGACACATAAGATATTTAATTTTGTTTTTAAGGAGACTGCTGTCAGATGAAAAGTCCACCTTCAACTCAACTCCGTCCCCCACTTTAGGTCATTCCAGGCAAGGTTCCGCCTCTAGTGTTGTATCGTCCGTGTCATCTAACAGTCAGTACAGCAATCTGCCCTCAGAGGAGGATGGTGGCAACTCAGGTATGTCTTAGTTTGGTCAGGGATTTATGAACGCAGGTATGTCTTAGTTTGGATTTATAAACATGCAGATATATATACTCTTACTATTAATTATTACATGTAATAGATTTAATTGCCTGACTCCTCTTCATTTTTCAGCATAACTAGCTCACATTGACTCCACTTCATTTTTCAGCATACCTAGCTCACATTTTAATGGTTGTCTTATGAAGCAGAGTAGTCTAACAGAATTCAGGATTTTTCTTGAGAATTAATACTTTATCAGATTTTGTCAAAATGCACAAAAATATATATCATTGACAATTTAACTAGTTTTCTTCAGAAACATCTGGATTGAATTGAACCAAGTTTGGAAGGTCCTTTTCCTGATATAGCCACAAAACACAGTAAAAATAAAATATATTTGGCTGCTTTCTGCTTTCCTTTCGTTAGCCAAACTGGCTCATATTTGATCTGTTTGAACTGGGAGCCTCTTGTAAAAGGAAAATAAATTAAATACTTAAAACGTAAATGGATATAAAACTACTATGAATAGTACTTTACTTTAAAAGTCTTCTTTAAAATTCGAATTTGTATGACTTTTAAGTCTTTACAGGTCTTACAAGCATATTATCCTAAATCTTATATTTGTAAATAAAGTGTTAAAAATAAATAAAGTATTGACCTTTTGTCCAAAAAATACAGTATGTATTAATATAAAACATATATCATGTTTCTTTATGGCATTAAAAAATTAAAACAATCATGTCCTTGATTGAGTCTTCATTATTTTATATGTACACATGTGTATCAGGAAATATAACATTCATTAATGACAGGAATAAATTAATTGTGACAGTCAAACCTGTATTATATGGTCACTGAAAACAGGTGGTCATTGTTTACAGGTTAATTAAATTAGTTGTGCACTTGCTAGGGGAAATACAAATTGAAGTTCCATAGGACTAGTTGCTGAATGCTTGCAGTAGCTGAGGGATTTTTGACTTAATGGGTATTTATATCCATACATGTTAAGAATCAAAGTTCAAAAACAATAACTTCCATACTAAATGACAACATATTTTAATGGTAATACATGTATGCTTTTTTTGTATTGTTCTAGAAATCAAAGATTTGTTTGGTCAGAACAAGACTGACTGACAACTTTACTCTGATCTTGTATGATTGACCATTGTGGTCTGTTCTGGGCAAGACTATAATTGACCAGTCTAGTCATTTCAGGACTGATAGACCTCTGTTGTCTGTTCAGAACAAGACTGACTGTCCACTATACTCTGATCTTGTATGATTGACCATTGTGGTCTGATGTGGGCAAGACTAATTGACCAGTCTAGTCATTTCAGGACTTAGACCTCTGTGGTCTGTTCAGAACAAGACTGACTGACCACTTTACTCTGTTCTGGGCAAGACTAATTGACCAGTCTAGTCATTTCAGGACTGATAGACCTCTGTTGTCTGTTCAGAACAAGACTGACTGACCACTTTACTCTGATCTTGTATGATTGACCATTGTGGTCTGATCTGGACAAGACTAATTGACCAGTCTAGTCAGTTCAGGACTGATAGACCTCTGTGGTCTGTTCAGAACAAGACTGACTGACCACTTTACTCTGATCTTGTATGATTGACCATTGTGGTCTGTTTTAGGAAAGAATAATTGACCAGTCTAGTCATTTCAGGACTGATAGACCTCTGTGGTCTGTTCAGAACAAGACTGACTGACCACTTTACTCTGTTCTGGGCAAGACTAATTGACCAGTTTAGTCATTCCAGGACTGATAGACCTCTGTGGTCGGTTCAGAACAAGACTGACTGACCACTTTACTCTGTTCTGGGCAAGACTAATTGACCAGTCTAGTCAGTTTAGGACTGATAGACATCTGTGGTCTGTTAGAACAAGACTGACTGTCCACTATACTCTGATCTTGTATGATTGACCATTGTGGTCTGATCTGGGCAAGACTAATTGACCAGTCTAGTCATTTCAGGACTTAGACCTCTGTGGTCTGTTCAGAACAAGACTGACTGACCACTATATTCAGTTCTTGGCTGATTGATTTGTGTAGTCTTTTAAAGGGCAAGACTGTTGATAACTGTGGTCTGTTCTGCCAAGACTAATTGACCACTCAGGCCTGTTCAGGCTAAACTGACTGACAACTGTTGACTTAACTATGTTGTCTGTTCAGGGTAACTGTGTTGTTTATGACCTACAAGTTATATTTCAAAATTTATCAGATTAAGACAAAATTTATATTTCTTACTTAATTTCAGGTCTAGCACAAGGAAATCTTTATGATATATGGGGTAAATTGGTCAATGATTGGGACAGTGCCAAAAAGAAACCAGCTTACCTAAAGGTAATTATTGCTGTGAGGAAATAATGCAAGTATTGTTCCTGTCTGAAACCAAAACCAAATAAATCTAAAGTTAAAGTCAATAATAAATGTTACGTTATTTCTTTGATCACTATTGTTTCAGTTTTGATATTTCCTTGCCTTGTCTTTAACACACTTGAATATGTCTTATTTTTTTCTGATTATTTTTTCACTAACGTTTTATAGTGATGCAGGATATTTATTGTCTTAAAGCAGAGTAACTAACATTGAATGTAAATACACAGAACTGAATGTCCATGTGAGCTTTTGCCATCACTTGGCATCCATCATCTACCATGTGTCTGTGGTTCATTGACTGTCATCCATCTGTCATCCGTCTTCCATTGTAAACTTTAAATAAAAATCTACTCAGGTCAGGTTTGTTCAACCTTGGTCTTAGGGTGCCTCAATCATCCTTATGGTACCTAGTTTCAAATTTTACCCAAGGTGTAATGAAGAAAGATGGCAGCTGTTACTAAAAATAGAACCTAGGTGTCAGCACATGTATTTGGTCAAAATTTCAAAATTATTATAGCTATAGAGAAAACCATTACCACAAAGTAATCAGCACATTAAGTTCTACAATAGGTTGTATAAGTCTGAAGTTAAGTTATGACTTTCTGTATGGGTTATTGCCCTTTGACAAAATTTTAAGTTGTTGATATTACATGAAAACTATCAGATCTAGCTTGATGTTAAAATTGCTTAAATGATCACCAAACAATGCTTACAAAAACAAATAGTCCTAAATTGTCAGACAATGCTTTATAGGAGTTGTGGCCCCTAAACGATGATTTTGGATAAAAATATCAGTTTTTTGCATAATAAATTAAAGTTTTCGGCTGAGATGGTTTTGGAAATGGGGAAGAGGGGGTGGGGGAGTTTATCAATCACAGTTTTCAGTTCTTATAATATACAAACTGAATAATTTGTTGCTTAAATGAAATCTATATATGCATTTGAAAAATGTTGACATTTTTGTATACAGATAATCTGTATTCATTTATGATTTTAGGAACTGATAAGAAAGGGTATTCCCAAAGATTTCCGACATTTAGCATGGATGCAGTTGTTAGATGTGCACAATTCTCCTCACAAACAGATGTATGTGGACTATATGAGGGAGACGTCACCTAGTGAGCGCTATATCAGGAGAGATATTGCCCGTACCTTTCCTGATCATGATTTCTTCAAAGAGAAGGATGGTGTTGGACAAGAGAGTTTATTTAATGTCATGAAGGTAAGTTTATTTCCATGGTCACATGATGGCTACTAAGGTCAGCTAACAGTAAAATTAACCATCCCCATAAACCTTCCTTGTCTTCGTAGTTCAGGTAATATTCAGAACTCTTTTGTTATTTGTTTTCAGAAATGTAAAGCTTTAAATAGATTGTTTCATGTCACTATCAACAATTTTCAGCTATATCATACTGTCCAGTTTTAATTGGGGAAGGAAGCCAGAGTACCCAGGGAAAATCCACCACCTTCAGGTTTAAATAGCTATTATACTAAGTGTTGATGTATTGTGGAGCGGGTTTTTTGCGTGAAAAATCAAAACTGCTTACCGCGTATGGTTCAGCTTATGCTCCTTTTGTAGATCAAGAATTCTACTTTTTGAAATCAATAATTATTTCCTCTAGATATTCAACGTTTTGAAATATGACAGTTTTTAAATTTTGAAAGGGCGATTAAAAATGCTAAAATTTGACCTTAATTAGAACGGAAGTGTACTTTAGGAACAATCGATTGTTGTCTACTCGAAATTCTTCGGGTGATGTCGTCTGCAGTTATGGCGGGAAAAGTCTCGTGGTTTGTCCGAATAACATTGAACGTCACGAAAGCAGACAAACATTTGTAAACATTGTAAGGTCCCTTTAGAAACAAAAATGGCTGACTTATTATGTAAAATTCCCGTAGCAAAAGTCAAGGACGATTTGTAACAACTTAACACCAGAGGCATATTATAAAACATGGACAGGTTATCGTATCTACATTTTTTCTACTGAATTTTCATAATAAAAAGGTAAAATATAGAATAATGAAAAAATGCAAGCAAACAAATTTTTCGAAGTGGGGTTGGCATTTAGTATAGTTTCCACACATCATATCAGATGTTTAAGAAATAATATCAATGTAAATTTTGTGACATTCTTTTAAATGGTTTCAGTTTTGTAAACAGCTTACAGTTTACAAAATAAACTAACAAACAAAAAAACTGGCATTGTCAATTTCTCTCAGTTGATAGGACTGCTCATTTAACATACAAAAGAAGCCTTTATAAACAATACAGCATATAAAGAGGAAATAACTCTGCACAATCATACAAAACAACACATCACCAAAAATTAACAAAAACAAAAAACATAAATCATAAATGAGAGGTATAAAAACCAGTAACATATCGTATAAACAAGTACCATAATCACATATACAAAGCATAGAAAACCAGTAACATATCGTATAAACAAGTACCATAATCACATATACAAAGCATAGAAAACCTGTAACATATCGTATAAACAAGTACCATAATCACATAAACAAAGCATAGAAAACCAGTAACATATCGTATAACCAAGTACCATAATCACATAAACAAAGCATAGAAAACCAGTAACATATCGTATAAACAAGTACCATAATCACATAAACAAAGCATAGAAAACCAGTAACATATTGTATAAACAAGTACCATAATCACATATACAAAGCATAGAAAACCTGTAACATATTGTATAAACAAGTACCATAATCACATATACAAAGCATAGAAAACCTGTAACATAAAGTAGAGTGAGAATTTCAAATATATAATTGTCAACACAACACATTAATTTACAATAGAAAGCAGAACGAGTTTAGTTTCTGTCATCTTATGAGATTGTTTTATTTATATTTATATGTTTACAGGCATATTCCTTACATGACAGAGAAGTGGGATACTGTCAGGGAAGTGGGTTCATTGTGGGCTTACTACTTATACAGGTAATGTTACAGGATACTGTCAGGGAAGTGGGTTCATTGTGGGCTTACTACTTATACAGGTAATGTTACAGGATACTGTCAGGGAAGTGGGTTCATTGTGGGCTTACTACTTATACAGGTAATGTTACAGGATACTGTCAGGGAAGTGGGTTCATTGTGGGCTTACTACTTATACAGGTAATGTTACAGGATACTGTCAGGGAAGTGGGTTCATTGTGGGCTTACTACTTATACAGGTAATGTTACAGGATACTGTCAGGGAAGTGGGTTCATTGTGGGCTTACTACTTGTACAGGTAATGTTACAGGATACTGTCAGGGAAGTGGGTTCATTGTGGGCTTACTACTTATACAGGTAATGTTACAGGATACTGTCAGGGAAGTGGGTTCATTGTGGGCTTACTACTTATACAGGTAATGTTACAGGATATTGTCAGGGAAGTGGGTTCATTCTGGGCTTACTACTTATACAGGTAATGTTACAGGATATTGTCAGGGAAGTGGGTTCATTGTGGGCTTACTACTTGTACAGGTAATGTTACAGGATACTGTCAGGGAAGTGGGTTCATTGTGGGCTTACTACTTATACAGGTAATGTTACAGGATACTGTCAGGGAAGTGGGTTCATTGTGGGCTTACTACTTATACAGGTAATGTTACAGGATACTGTCAGGGAAGTGGGTTCATTGTGGGCTTACTACTTATACAGGTAATGTTACAGGATACTGTCAGGGAAGTGGGTTCATTGTGGGCTTACTACTTGTACAGGTAATGTTACAGGATACTGTCAGGGAAGTGGGTTCATTGTGGACTTACTACTTATACAGGTAATGTTACAGGATACTGTCAGGGAAGTGGGTTCATTGTGGGCTTACTACTTGTACAGGTAATGTTACAGGATACTGTCAGGGAAGTGGGTTCATTGTGGGCTTACTACTTGTACAGGTAATGTTACAGGATACTGTCAGGGAAGTGGGTTCATTGTGGGCTTACTACTTATACAGGTAATGTTACAGGATACTGTCAGGGAAGTGGGTTCATTGTGGGCTTACTACTTATACAGGTAATGTTACAGGATACTGTCAGGGAAGTGGGTTCATTGTGGGCTTACTACTTGTACAGGTAATGTTACAGGATACTGTCAGGGAAGTGGGTTCATTGTGGACTTACTACTTATACAGGTAATGTTACAGGATACTGTCAGGGAAGTGGGTTCATTGTGGGCTTACTACTTGTACAGGTAATGTTACAGGATACTGTCAGGGAAGTGGGTTCATTGTGGGCTTACTACTTGTACAGGTAATGTTACAGGATACTGTCAGGGAAGTGGGTTCATTGTGGGCTTACTACTTATACAGGTAATGTTACAGGATACTGTCAGGGAAGTGGGTTCATTGTGGGCTTACTACTTATACAGGTAATGTTACAGGATACTGTCAGGGAAGTGGGTTCATTGTGGGCTTACTACTTGTACAGGTAATGTTACAGGATACTGTCAGGGAAGTGGGTTCATTGTGGGCTTACTACTTGTACAGGTAATGTTACAGGATACTGTCAGGGAAGTGGGTTCATTGTGGGCTTACTACTTGTACAGGTAATGTTACAGGATACTGTCAGGGAAGTGGGTTCATTGTGGGCTTACTACTTATACAGGTAATGTTACAGGATACTGTCAGGGAAGTGGGTTCATTGTGGGCTTACTACTTGTACAGGTAATGTTACAGGATACTGTCAGGGAAGTGGGTTCATTGTGGACTTACTACTTATACAGGTAATGTTACAGGATACTGTCAGGGAAGTGGGTTCATTGTGGGCTTACTACTTGTACAGGTAATGTTACAGGATACTGTCAGGGAAGTGGGTTCATTGTGGGCTTACTACTTATACAGGTAATGTTACAGGATACTGTCAGGGAAGTGGGTTCATTGTGGGCTTACTACTTATACAGGTAATGTTACAGGATACTGTCAGGGAAGTGGGTTCATTGTGGGCTTACTACTTGTACAGGTAATGTTACAGGATACTGTCAGGGAAGTGGGTTCATTGTGGGCTTACTACTTGTACAGGTAATGTTACAGGATACTGTCAGGGAAGTGGGTTCATTGTGGGCTTACTACTTATACAGGTAATGTTACAGGATACTGTCAGGGATGTGGGTTCATTGTGGGCTTACTACTTATACAGGTAATGTTACAGGATACTGTCAGGGAAGTGGGTTCATTGTGGGCTTACTACTTGTACAGGTAATGTTACAGGATACTGTCAGGGATGTGGGTTCATTGTGGGCTTACTACTTGTACAGGTAATGTTACAGGATACTGTCAGGGAAGTGGGTTCATTGTGGGCTTACTACTTGTACAGGTAATGTTACAGGATACTGTCAGGGAAGTGGGTTCATTGTGGGCTTACTACTTATACAGGTAATGTTACAGGATACTGTCAGGGAAGTGGGTTCATTGTGGGCTTACTACTTGTACAGGTAATGTTACAGGATACTGTCAGGGAAGTGGGTTCATTGTGGGCTTACTACTTGTACAGGTAATGTTACAGGATACTGTCAGGGAAGTGGGTTCATTGTGGGCTTACTACTTATACAGGTAATGTTACAGGATACTGTCAGGGAAGTGGGTTCATTGTGGACTTACTACTTATACAGGTAATGTTACAGGATACTGTCAGGGAAGTGGGTTCATTGTGGGCTTACTACTTATACAGGTAATGTTACAGGATACTGTCAGGGAAGTGGGTTCATTGTGGGCTTACTACTTGTACAGGTAATGTTACAGGATACTGTCAGGGAAGTGGGTTCATTGTGGCCTTACTACTTGTACAGGTAATGTTACAGGATACTGTCAGGGATGTGGGTTCATTGTGGGCTTACTTCTTATACAGGTAATGTTACAGGATACTGTCAGGGAAGTGGGTTCATTGTGGGCTTACTACTTGTACAGGTAATGTTACAGGATACTGTCAGGGAAGTGGGTTCATTGTGGACTTACTACTTATACAGGTAATGTTACAGGATACTGTCAGGGAAGTGGGTTCATTGTGGACTTACTACTTATACAGGTAATGTTACAGGATACTGTCAGGGAAGTGGGTTCATTGTGGGCTTACTACTTATACAGGTAATGTTACAGGATACTGTCAGGGAAGTGGGTTCATTGTGGGCTTACTACTTATACAGGTAATGTTACAGGATACTGTCAGGGAAGTGGGTTCATTGTGGGCTTACTACTTATACAGGTAATGTTACAGGATACTGTCAGGGAAGTGGGTTCATTGTGGGCTTACTACTTATACAGGTAATGTTACAGGATACTGTCAGGGAAGTGGGTTCATTGTGGGCTTACTACTTGTACAGGTAATGTTACAGGATACTGTCAGGGAAGTGGGTTCATTGTGGGCTTACTACTTATACAGGTAATGTTACAGGATACTGTCAGGGAAGTGGGTTCATTGTGGGCTTACTACTTATACAGGTAATGTTACAGGATACTGTCAGGGAAGTGGGTTCATTGTGGACTTACTACTTATACAGGTAATGTTACAGGATACTGTCAGGGAAGTGGGTTCATTGTGGGCTTACTACTTATACAGGTAATGTTACAGGATACTGTCAGGGAAGTGGGTTCATTGTGGGCTTACTACTTGTACAGGTAATGTTACAGGATACTGTCAGGGAAGTGGGTTCATTCTGGGCTTACTACTTATACAGGTAATGTTACAGGATACTGTCAGGGAAGTGGGTTCATTGTGGGCTTACTACTTATACAGGTAATGTTACAGGATACTGTCAGGGAAGTGGGTTCATTGTGGGCTTACTACTTGTACAGGTAATGTTACAGGATACTGTCAGGGAAGTGGGTTCATTGTGGACTTACTACTTATACAGGTAATGTTACAGGATACTGTCAGGGAAGTGGGTTCATTGTGGGCTTACTACTTATACAGGTAATGTTACAGGATACTGTCAGGGAAGTGGGTTCATTGTGGGCTTACTACTTGTACAGGTAATGTTACAGGATACTGTCAGGGATGTGGGTTCATTGTGGGCTTACTACTTGTACAGGTAATGTTACAGGATACTGTCAGGGAAGTGGGTTCATTGTGGGCTTACTACTTGTACAGGTAATGTTACAGGATACTGTCAGGGAAGTGGGTTCATTGTGGACTTACTACTTATACAGGTAATGTTACAGGATACTGTCAGGGAAGTGGGTTCATTGTGGGCTTACTACTTGTACAGGTAATGTTACAGGATACTGTCAGGGAAGTGGGTTCATTGTGGGCTTACTACTTGTACAGGTAATGTTACAGGATACTGTCAGGGAAGTGGGTTCATTGTGGGCTTACTACTTATACAGGTAATGTTACAGGATACTGTCAGGGAAGTGGGTTCATTGTGGGCTTACTACTTATACAGGTAATGTTACAGGATACTGTCAGGGAAGTGGGTTCATTGTGGGCTTACTACTTGTACAGGTAATGTTACAGGATACTGTCAGGGAAGTGGGTTCATTGTGGGCTTACTACTTGTACAGGTAATGTTACAGGATACTGTCAGGGAAGTGGGTTCATTGTGGGCTTACTACTTGTACAGGTAATGTTACAGGATACTGTCAGGGAAGTGGGTTCATTGTGGGCTTACTACTTATACAGGTAATGTTACAGGATACTGTCAGGGAAGTGGGTTCATTGTGGGCTTACTACTTATACAGGTAATGTTACAGGATACTGTCAGGGAAGTGGGTTCATTGTGGGCTTACTACTTGTACAGGTAATGTTACAGGATACTGTCAGGGAAGTGGGTTCATTGTGGGCTTACTTCTTGTACAGGTAATGTTACAGGATACTGTCAGGGAAGTGGGTTCATTGTGGGCTTACTACTTGTACAGGTAATGTTACAGGATACTGTCAGGGAAGTGGGTTCATTGTGGACTTACTACTTATACAGGTAATGTTACAGGATACTGTCAGGGAAGTGGGTTCATTGTGGGCTTACTACTTGTACAGGTAATGTTACAGGATACTGTCAGGGAAGTGGGTTCATTGTGGGCTTACTACTTATACAGGTAATGTTACAGGATACTGTCAGGGAAGTGGGTTCATTGTGGGCTTACTACTTGTACAGGTAATGTTACAGGATACTGTCAGGGAAGTGGGTTCATTGTGGGCTTACTACTTGTACAGGTAATGTTACAGGATACTGTCAGGGAAGTGGGTTCATTGTGGACTTACTACTTATACAGGTAATGTTACAGGATACTGTCAGGGAAGTGGGTTCATTGTGGGCTTACTACTTGTACAGGTAATGTTACAGGATACTGTCAGGGAAGTGGGTTCATTCTGGGCTTACTACTTATACAGGTAATGTTACAGGATACTGTCAGGGATGTGGGTTCATTGTGGGCTTACTACTTGTACAGGTAATGTTACAGGATACTGTCAGGGAAGTGGGTTCATTGTGGACTTACTACTTATACAGGTAATGTTACAGGATACTGTCAGGGAAGTGGGTTCATTGTGGGCTTACTACTTGTACAGGTAATGTTACAGGATACTGTCAGGGAAGTGGGTTCATTGTGGGCTTACTACTTATACAGGTAATGTTACAGGATACTGTCAGGGAAGTGGGTTCATTGTGGACTTACTACTTATACAGGTAATGTTACAGGATACTGTCAGGGAAGTGGGTTCATTCTGGGCTTACTACTTATACAGGTAATGTTACAGGATACTGTCAGGGAAGTGGGTTCATTGTGGGCTTACTACTTATACAGGTAATGTTACAGGATACTGTCAGGGAAGTGGGTTCATTGTGGGCTTACTACTTGTACAGGTAATGTTACAGGATACTGTCAGGGATGTGGGTTCATTGTGGGCTTACTACTTGTACAGGTAATGTTACAGGATACTGTCAGGGAAGTGGGTTCATTGTGGACTTACTACTTATACAGGTAATGTTACAGGATACTGTCAGGGAAGTGGGTTCATTGTGGGCTTACTACTTGTACAGGTAATGTTACAGGATACTGTCAGGGAAGTGGGTTCATTGTGGGCTTACTACTTGTACAGGTAATGTTACAGGATACTGTCAGGGAAGTGGGTTCATTGTGGGCTTACTACTTGTACAGGTAATGTTACAGGATACTGTCAGGGAAGTGGGTTCATTGTGGACTTACTACTTATACAGGTAATGTTACAGGATACTGTCAGGGAAGTGGGTTCATTGTGGACTTACTACTTGTACAGGTAATGTTACAGGATACTGTCAGGGAAGTGGGTTCATTGTGGGCTTACTACTTATACAGGTAATGTTACAGGATACTGTCAGGGAAGTGGGTTCATTGTGGGCTTACTACTTGTACAGGTAATGTTACAGGATACTGTCAGGGAAGTGGGTTCATTCTGGGCTTACTACTTGTACAGGTAATGTTACAGGATACTGTCATAGGATTAGGTTCAAGACTACAAGAGCACAAAAAAAAAGAATTTTTGTTTCACCATAAAACCTGACAAACAAATCTATCATGAGAGGGCATATCTATCCACAAAGAAGTGGTATTTATAGTTATTGAAGGATGGACAAGTCATTTCCTATTGTAACCTTAGTTTATAAGTCTATTCCGAATAAATTGCAATTTTTAAAATTAACAATGGTCTCGTTTGTGGTAAATTATTGTGCTTTAATGTCCATTTGCTTCATATTCTAGCTGTAAGCCTTAAAATTTTGTACATGAAACCATTTCTGTAATTTCTTCAATTTCCTGTGTTAAAGGATACATTAATGGAAGCCACTCAGCAAATTACGGGTTGTTAATTGAAAGGACATCGTCAGTTTATCTATAATTGAAATTAAAGGACCTAGCTTCAGCTATCTTCTTGTAAGTAATAAGATGTTAAAAAAAATTCTGTTTCATAAGAATTTAGGAACAAGTTGGCAAGGAGTGGGGCACAGTTTGTACTCATTGGAAATCTGATAACCTGATAAAAACACATCCTCTAATTTTAAGTTAGCACACTATAAACCTGTTCCTTGTAAAATGTTGCTAAACTTGCCTTTCTGTTCTTTGGTAGAAAAATAGAAACTGCCAATAGACTATTGTTATATTTTGTAGATGCCAGAAGAAGATGCATTTGCAGTGCTTGTAAAATTGATGCAGGATTATAGTCTCAGAGAATTATTTAAGCCTAGTATGGCTGAATTAGGCCTTTGTTTGTTCAAATTAGAATGTTTGATACAGGTGAGTTGTCTCCCATTTTGTGTTGATTTTTTTGTCACAGTATAAACAAATCTGAGAGTATTTTATTATTATAAAATTTAAATTTAAATATTATAAAGTTGGGCCTGTGAATTAAAGCCTAGTGTCCCACTATACTTACATGTTTTTATGTTGCTATGGTTTCTGTTTCAGGACCTCCTGCCAGACCTATACAGTCATGTTTTTATGTTGCTATGGTTTCTGTTTTCAGGACCTGCTGCCAGACCTATACTTACATTTTCAGTCTCAGGGTTTTTACACATCGATGTATGCGTCATCATGGTTTCTTACATTGTTTGCTTCTACATTCTCTCTGTCTCTTGCATGTCGCATAATGGATTTATTTATATCAGAGGTAAGCAACATGTACAATTATATTGATGGTTATTGTATAGAATTCCAGAAATAAACAATAGCTGTACCAGAATATTTAAAATATTTACTTTACTTAAAATATGTGAAAGAGTGATGAATGCACAAAACATACATATTTATTGGATTTGGATTGGGACTTTATGCAAATCCTTGACCTTTCGCTATAAAATGGGTTGAAGGGGATGATTTTTAAGGGTTTTTTTTTTCATTAGATTATATGCTAAATGAGATTTCAGGTACTTGTATTGGCTAACAGATTTTTCTTTTTTGTTAACAAAGTGGTTGAATATTTTTTAATCATTGACTGATATTAATGATATCATTTTTTGACTATGGTTATACATGTGATGTGTTTCATGTAATACAGATCTATTTCAGGGTATGGAGATAATCTTTAAGCTTGGAATTGCAATACTTCAAACTAGTCTGGAATTGTTGGTCTCATTGGATATGGAGGGCATGTTGAAGGTAATCATTGATCAGTTTTAAGTCATTTTAAGACATTTTTAGTGAAAACGTATGATTGTGTCAGTAGATAAGTACAAATCTGCAGTGTTTTTCACAAAAAGTCATAAGTGTAAAATCTATCATAAGTGCTCATGTCACAATTCATTTACCATTGATCTTAAGACAGTGATATATAGGATGTTACGTTAATGCGAGTGGATTATTGGATTTCTCCAAGCAAATAATGAAATTATGGGATATGAAGTACAAGCCTCAGATTGGAGAAATAGAAATCTGATAATCCAAGAGTACTAATGTAAGGTTCTGTTTCTCAAATTTGAAAAAAGTGGTAACTTTGCGAAATAAAGTACTTATTCTCCCAACCAGCTTTTTATGTTCATGACTTGATACACGGTAAATGGAAGGCATTTTGTTTCTGACGTCATTAGTTCTTATTATGACATTATTATTTTCAACCAATCAACTGCTGAGAACAGAATTTTCACTATTGATGAGAAATATTATTTTATCAAATAATTCCCCCCCCCCCCCTATCTTTATGTAATATCCATTTGATAAAACAATACACATGAAATTTTACATACAAAAATGAAAAATGTATAAATTTTCAAATGAATCACTTCACAAATCCAAGTGGTGTTCATCTGTGATTCACAATTTCTTCCTTTATTATTAATAAGACACACAAGAGTTGCTTCCCCTACACTGTTTTACTATCCAGAATAACCAATACAAACCAAATTTTGGCAGATTTATTTTAATTGAACACTAAATATTAATTTAGAGTTATAATTAAATTTTTCAAAGTGAACTGAATGAATAAGTCTTTTCTTAATGTTCCACACCCCTTAAATACAAAATCCATCACTGAGTTATTTCAGTTAGGAACAATTAGAGTTCTAGGTTTTCTGCTTGATGTTTTTGATTTTCGAAATTGCAAAAGTTCACTAAACAAAAACATAGAATAACCAAGAATGCTTACTATTGACTACTAGGGCCTGGCAGTTTAATCCAATCAAAACTTATGCTTTTCTCTGTTGCAATGGTAATTGAGAAACTTCTTATGCTTAGAAAAATATTTATACTCATAAAGGTTTTATGGCACTGGGTCCAGTTATTTCATTAAAAGACTTAATATACTGAGCTGTTCAAAGTGCACAAATTTGTTAATTCATCAAACAATTTTATACTTTCTGATATTTCATGCTTTCTGTGATGAGGTGGGACATATATATGCATTTACACTTGACATTTTGCTTTATATTTTTATAAGCTTAAGCTGCAGGTACATCAAATTTGGTCCAGTGGTAGCTAAAGACAATTACTTGTTAGTCAGTAACTTACCTTGACCTCTGGTGGTAAATTTGTATACATTTAAAAGTATATTTCAAAGAACGATGTACAAATTGACCAAAAAAATCTATTTTATTTATTTTCAGTTTTTCCAAAAAGATTTGCCACAGAAATATGATAATGATCCTGAGAAATTGTTTCAGCCAGCCTATTATGTGAAATATAATGCTAAGAAGATGAAAAAGTAAGTTTTTGGTTTGGAAAATATTTAATGTTCCTATCAGCACAGATGGTCTTATTTATGGTTGAACTGTGACTAGTTGTATTTTCTGCAGCATACTTCAAAATTACAATGTTTAAAATAATTGTATTGATATATCAACCCCAACAGATTGTGCAATTGTTATTTGAATAAGTAGCCAAGGGTTGTCAAGTCAGAAAAAGGAGGGTGGACAATGAAACAGCTGAACTTAAGATGTAAAAAGACACAAACCTAAAAAGGTTAATGTTCTGCTCAGTATAAACTACCTTTAGCAATGGTTGGCAGAGATGACTTAGGTTTTCAGGTTCAATTGGAACTGTATCAATAATTTTTTTAATATACTTACCCTGGTAGCCGACTGGTTTCTGGTTTACCACTTACCCTGGTAGCCGACTGGTTTCTGGTTTACTACTTACCCTGGTAGCTGACTGATTACTGGTTTACTACTTACCCTGGTAGCTGACTGATAACTGGTTTACCACTTACCCTGGTAGCCGACTGGTTTCTGGTTTACTACTTACCCGGGTAGCTGACTGATTACTGGTTTACCACTTACCCTGGTAGCTGACTGGTTTCTGGTTTACCACTTACCCTGGTAGCCGACTGGTTTCTGGTTTACTACTTATCGTGGTAGGGGACTGGTTTCTGGTTTACTACTTACCCTGGTAGCTGACTGATTACTGGTTTACTATTTACCCTGGTAGCTGACTGATTACTGGTTTACCACTTACCCTGGTAGCCGACTGGTTTCTGGTTTACCACTTACCCTGGTAGCCGACTGGTTTCTGGTTTACTACTTACCCTGGTAGCCGACTGGTTTCTGGTTTACTACTTACCCTGGTAGCTGACTGATTACTGGTTTACTATTTACCCTGGTAGCTGACTGATTACTGGTTTACTACTTACCCGGGTAGCTGACTGATTACCAGTTTACCACTTACCCTGGTAGCTGACTGGTTTCTGGTTTACCACTTACCCTGGTAGCCGACTGGTTTCTGGTTTACTACTTACCCTGGTAGCCGACTGGTTTCTGGTTTACCACTTACCCTGGTAGCTGACTGGTTTCTGGTTTACTATTTACCATGGTAGCTGACTGATTACTGGTGTACTACTTACCCTGGTAGCCGACTGGTTTCTGGTTTACCACTTACCCTGGTAGCTGACTGATTACTGGTTTACTATTTACCATGGTAGCTGACTGATTACTGGTTTACTACTTACCCTGGTAGCCAACTGGTTTCTGGTTACTACTTACCCTGGTAGCCGACTGGTTTCTGGTTTACCACTTACCCTGGTAGCTGACTGGTTTCTGGTTTACCACTTACCCTGGTAGCTGACTGATTACTGGTTTACTATTTACAATGGTAGCTGACTGATTACTGGTTTACTACTTACCCTGGTAGCTGACTGGTTACTGGTTTACCACTTACTCTGGTAGCCGACTGGTTTCTGGTTTACTACTTACCCTAGTAGCCGACTGGTTTCTGGTTTACTACTTACCCTGGTAGCTGACTGATTACTGGTTTACTACTTACCCGGGTAGCTGACTGGTTACTGGTTTACTACTTACCCGGGTAGCTGACTGGTTACTGGTTTACCACTTACCCTTGTAGCCACTGATTATTGGTTTACTATTTACTAGTTTACTACTTACCTGGTAGCAGACCTATTACTAGTTTTCTACTTACCGGGGTAGCTGACTGATTACTAGTTTACTACTTACCGGGGTAGCTGACTGATTACTAGTTTACTACTTACCCTGGTAGCTGACTGATTACTGGTTAATTTAAACATATTTATTCAATAATACAATACAGTACAATGAATTACAAAATACCTTTACTGGTTTACGACTTACCATGGTAACTGAGTTATGCCCCATTGAACTTTAAAATTTCGCAAAATTTTATGTATAAAAAAGCACGTTAGCACTTTTCCTATTGAACTCCTGATCAGAATTTTATCAAATTGGTAGGAATGGAGGACACCATATTTAGTTGAGCAGGTGGACAGAAAGTTACAATCGGATAATTTATGTAGGTGTTATAACCATTTGAACTTAAAATATATGTATGAAACAACTTGTAAGCACTTCTTCTCTTAAACTACTGATCAGAATTTTATGAAACAAGGTAGGAATGAAGAAACCCATATGAAGTTGTACATATCTTATATTTTAGTGGAATAGAAATTTAAAAAATTATATTGGATGAAACAGCTCGAAAGAACCTTTCCTCTTAAACTACTGATCAGAATTTTATGAAACTTGGTAGGAATTAAGGACACCATAGTTTTGCTTATCAACAGGAAGTTATGACTTTTGTAAGTTATATGCCCCTTTGAACTTCGAAATTTCTAAAAATTATATATATGGATAATTTCTCAAAAATATGTTAAGAAATTACTATGACAGTTTTTTGGAACTTGTTATGTATGTGTAAGTGTTGGGTATGTGATAGTGCTCAGTAAGTGTTTTTAATATTAAATGTGCCATTGAAATTCTGTCTGCGATACAAAAACAGTTTTGTATCTCATACTTATTCATAAATTCAAATAAACTAAACAATTTAATTTGTATACTTTACATTTTTGAACAAAAAAGATCAACACACAGTCTGTAAGTGTTCTTTGCGGTAATATATTATGTAATGGGAAAACTAAGCAATTTTTTTCATCGTCTGATAGAAAACAGTTTCTGACAACTAAAAGTCATTATTCTCATACAATTTATATGTTATAGAACAAACAAAGAGTAACTGTATAGACAGAGAAATGGATTGTTGGAGCGTATTGTTTTAATGACTGGCATAAATGCTGGTACAATTCCTCATTCAAGTTATCAAACATTGAAATTTAGATGAGGTTTTATAGATTGACAAGGAAAATACTGTAGTCATAGATGTTCTCCGTTGGCTTTGAACATATTAGTCAGAATGACATATTCCATTAACATGGTTTTGACATCAATACAGAATTCTTATGAGCAAATGATCTCTTATTTAATAGATTTGTGATCTAATTGCAACAATTTCTCTTTGTGTATTGATCAATTGTAAGGGCATTTAAATGAACATGTAAAGAAATACATACCCTGATGGTTTTAAGAAAAATATGAAAATTCTTTTATATGACAAAGCTACGTAAGAGTACAGAAACTCTTGATTTAAATTTGGATTATTTCCCCTTATCTTAAAAAAAATTATTTAAAAGTTTTACTATAGATAGTACCACTTCCTTGTGGAAAAATATTCTATCTTGTTTGAAAATATGGTTACAGATAGTTTTCCCAATTTTTGAATTCAGTGCAATGATGATTGTTGGACACACATATTACTGACAAGTGGTATATGATACCCATCCACAAACCAACTCACCTACTTATATAGAGTAATTGAAGCCAAAGGTTTGTCATACCATAAAATCTGGTTGGTTGCATTCCAGTTTGCCAATTCCCATATGACAGCATCCAATTTGCCGATTCCTAGTTTGCCGATTCCTTACGTTTTTATTCAACCAATTAAGAACAATCAACAAGGTGTATAAAAGAATTTATCTGGAATTATGCTTGGTTAGGAAAATTATGTAAATTAGTTATTTTAATTAAATAGTTCAATTAATTTAATTGAAATAAAAGAATTTAATCTGTTACTTATAAATTTATAAGCTTGGAACGTTATTTGTTTTAAATCAATAAAATAAGCTAGATTTAATTTTTGATGAAGAAAAATCAGGTTAATTTAAGTCACTGAACTTTACCGACAATTTATGGATGCTTAGGAAAAATTAAGCAAATTATTCACAAATACTTTTCGGGATCTTTCACAATAATAAATTATAAGCTTGGGCAGTTGTTTGTTTTGAATTAATATGAAACAAATATAATTAGTGATTGAGAAAAAGTAATTTACATGTATTTTAAAATAAAACATCAAAAAGTTGCTGAATGTAACCCACCAATTTCCAATCTTTCCCATCAATATTACTGAGATTGCATACATAATCCTACAACTATTCATAATGTAAACTAAATCAAATATTTATGATCTATTTTATTTGGGAAGATATAGAAATCTACACACATAAACTTGGGAATATTTAAATAGTGGGTGTTTGTCCCACACCAAATGCCACTGTAATTTAAATATAATAATATAAAATTTAAACTGTCCTAAAATGTGTTGCTATTAGAGTGAAAACCATTCAGACTATTGCACAGCTGGAACACAGTAATGTTATATGGTGTAGTGGGTTAAAACAAGGATGTGATCCAGGGTTGGCAATCTTCGTTATTTCTACCATGTGTACAATATCTATGTATTTATTCTGAAAACCTCTGCTGTCCCTTTATGCCTCTAGAAGTAAGTTTTTGTATTAAAAAATTACCTTAGACAAAATTGCAGGGTACACAACAATAAATGTTTCTGGGACCCTGACCTTTGGACTGTTAAAACATTCGAACAATTTTAGAACCTACCCTAATGTTACCTAAAGCTTCCTCCATCAAAAAACTGGATGCCATGATAAAGCCAAAAAACGTGTTATTAGATCAGGTATTTTGTGCGTGATGGTTGCAGGTATAAGGGACATTATAGGGGATGGATTACTGTGGCTGATTATTGTGAAATGGCGTGAATAGTCTGATTTTAGCCATGACAATCCAGGTGGGAATGCAGGCGGGTCTGATTGCTACTGAAATTTGGGAAGCATAATATAATATATCACAATCTCATATTTTGTTAACAAGTTTTCAAATGATGGCACATCTTGTGTCAGTTGTTAGTATTAAATTTCAAATTTTAAATTTTGTTTCGTTACTAAATCTTCAAAGTTGTTACAGTATACCAAATCTGGGTGTCAAAAAGGTAAACTGATCAACAATTAGATCTTAAAATAAAATTAGAGGCTTCATGAAGCAGAAAGAACCTTCTGTCAAGACTTAAATGACAGATTGATAACCACCCAATTTCAATTCAAAATGTTAAAATGATGTGATGATATGATCTCAGATGTATGACATGTCTTTTAATGTCTATATTGGTTGATTTTTTCATAATTAATGGTTCAGAAAAATGTCTCTTGTTCAGAGGTGTTTAATAGTGATATGTTGTATGTTTTTGCAAGGACGAATGTAAATTTAGCATATTTCATTATAATACAGTTTTGTCCTACATACTTGTACCTCATGTTGATAAAGTACGCCATAAATAGTGAATTACTTAATAAAATCAATTTTAAATAATACTCATTTTGTATCTTAGGAGCTAAATTAAAATTTTACAAAGTCAATTTTCTCAGTATAATCTGAATAACCTTTATTACATTTAAAATTGATTACAGGTGATTTTTCACCTGTAAACAAATTTGACCTTACTCACTGACCTATGACAGTAAAGTAGTCATGATATAAGGATAATTAGTTGATAAGATTTAATCCATTAATAAATCTTTCAGACCTGTGGACATATATATACATGTAATAAAAACTGTGATGTATGGGACATTGGTCAGAGGATTATTGTTTGTGGGTGGAAGATTGTTAGTGTATTCTCTTGATTTAAAATCATCACAGCTTCTTTGGGGAAACTAAAGTCATATAAGTATCAATCATCAATTCTGTCCCCAACATTGGAGAGAAGTTACGCCTGGGGATCATCATTTTGGGTATCCATACAGGTGTACATCCTCAATAAAACATTGATGTCATGATATGTTTGTTAATTGTTGAAACAGAAGCACAACCCAATTTAAACCAATTAATTCATTTTAATAGATTAGATATATATGCACATTTGACATCCTATTAGATATATATGCACATTTGACATCCTAACATACCATTATAGTATAGAAGACTTGGTAATCTACTGTTGATCAGGTGCCTGTCAACACTGAGGGTACCAGTTGAAGCCTTACTGTGGACAAAGTATGCTGGTTTCCATCCTAAATTACAAGAATTTATGTTTTCCCATGGTTTGCGGGGGGAGGGGAGGGGATCACCTGGTACTGCTGCTTCTACCCCCAATTAAACATGACTGTACCATGATATAGATAAATATTATAACTTGTCAGGATAAACCAGACTCAAACAAATTAAAAAATTCTATTATTAGGCAAAACCATCAACATTTATGAAATCAATTATGCAAACTAAATTAAATATTTATGATCCATTTTATTAGGGGAGAAATCTACACACATAAACTTTGAAATATTTAAATAGTGGGTGTTTGTACCACACCAAATGTGCCACTGTAATTTAAAAAATTGGAGTAAAATATAAAATTTACACTGTCATTTAATAAATTGTGTTGCTATATGAGTGAAAACCATTCAAACTAGCTGTAACACATTAATGTTATGTGGGTAGTTTAATCAGTGCAATGGGATAAAACATGGTTGGATGTGGCCTTGGTGGCCAAGTGGTTAAGTTAGTATGTATATTATTAATCACATGGTTTGTCAACCCTGAGGTTGTTGGTGCGAGTCTCACAGTGGGCAGTGTGGACTCAACTGCAATTTTTTATACTTAAGGTCTTGGGGTGCGGTGGGGTGGGGGGTTCTATGGCTGCACCGGCTTCATCCCCCAATAAAACCTGGACACCATGATATAGATAAGAATAATGATGAAAGTGGCATTAAACACCATTCAAAAGAACAAACAAAAATAAAAAAGGAAAGGTTCTTTGATTGGCATCTTCTGTATTATTATACCTTCATGTCTCTAGAACCAATTATTTGTTTAAAATTTACAGGATCTGGGACCTGGACTTTTGAGCTATATAAAACCTCTTTGAACAATTTCAATTGCAAAGCTCTTCTAAAACACACTCAGTTCAAATATATTTATCCAATATGTTCTTAGGGAGTTGTGGTGGGTCTTATATAAATTTTGAAGAAAAAAAAGTGATGTGAAAATAATATAATGCAACATCATAAAACTAACATTTTCAGATAAAGTGGTTGACACTTTGATTATATTTATCTAACTTTCTGTATACAATATTCAATAAATAAATACTGGCTTCAATGAAACATTCAATGATAATGAATAATTACATGTTATTTTTGTTATGGAACACCAAATCTACTATGCCTGATGTCTGACAATTTCTGGTCTTTTGAAAGTTAATTAGGTGTGTCAAGGGACATTACCATGGGTGTATGTAATAAAAATTAAAGCCCTCTGTACATATTACATGGAGGCGGTACATAATGGGGTATCATAATGCCCATTAAAGCCCTTTGTACATGATATATGGAGGCCACAATGACCAGATGTTTACAATGTTGTTACATTTTTTTCAGGGCACAACAGGAACAAACTGTCCAATTATATCACATTTCAGATTTGTCATGTTTCATGTTGAATTATGTATGTAGAACATACTGTTCTTTAAGTATGCAAAGTACTTGTAGATGTTGACTTGTTAAAAGGTATAAAACCTTGGGAATAAGCAGCCATGATAATACAACACTGGTGTAACCTTAAAATAAAAATGTTCTTTAAAATCCCCCTGTATCTTATTCTTGGGTGCAACTTAAAGTTTAAACAAGTCAAGCAACTATAGTAAATATTTCATTACATAGCTGTTTGTAGTTACGTATTATTTGATGAAATTATACTGTGCTAATGGTGCTTTAACATTTAAGCCATATATAGCAAGACAAGACAAGACAAGACAAGACAAAGTTTTATTTAAAGTCGGCACAATAACAACACATAACATAAGCTCTAAAGAGCTTTTTAACCGACATACAGTACATAATAAAGCCTACTGATAAGCTACATGTAAATACATGCAACACACATTAGCCACTCATATAAATAAGCACTACTGACATACTACATTACATAAATGCAACATACATTAGCCACATACATAAATGAGCACTACAGACATACTACATATACATTCATACAACATATATTAGCCATAGCCTCTTACTTTATTTGAAAAACACAGAGGTTAAGATACCATTATATGGGATCGTAACTTAAGTAACTTTGATCAAATAAAAGAAGGTGAAAACACATAAAAACTGGACGGACAACGTTGAAAAGAAGCTACAGTGGTACTACTAGTATAATTTACATGTAGGAATAAAGGGAACAGACAAGTAGTGGCATCATTACAAACCAAGCACTATAATAGCAGCAAAAGAAAACAGAAAACATGTAAATGCATATAATATGGAAAGCACAAGCATGCATATAGCTGGAGATTCCGACCTTTGGCATTTTTGTGCGGAAAAATTTTGGAATTTTGGACTTTGATATTTTAAAGTGCGGAGTTGGCTTGGAAATTAAACTGTCTTTTTTTAGCTTGGAAAATGTGGCGAAAGTTGGACTTAATTTTTTTTTCAGCATGGAATTAGCTGAGAAACTTTCCACATATTTTCCAAGCTAAAAAAACCACAGTCCAAATTTTCGAGCTAATTCCGTGCTGAAAAATATTTAAGTCCAACTTTCTGCCTGGGTCTTTATACAGAGGTACGTTTACATACCAGTCAACACAGTCTTGTTGTCAGCTTGTGAAAGAGTGAATTGTAGACCCTTATTTTTTTGTTTTATTAAGTAAAAAGTATAATATGACATTTATATTATGTTATAATAAAAGTAAAACATATGCAATAATTAACTGTGTGTAAAATATGGATATCAGTATGGAATTAAAATGTATAATTAATTGTATACAAGTGTAGGAACTCACAAGTGGGTGTTATACAGCCATGTTTGTTGTACAAATACTTGATGAAATTGATAAAGCTGGATTTAAAATGAAATTGAAATCAATCTTTTATTCTGAAGTGAACGGTACAGAATTGATTAACAAGGTTTTGACATTTCATGAGAATTTTCTGAGCCAAACTTTTATTTTTGATCTTTGATAATTATGTGTTTAAATGTTAACTGTTTTTATGGTATATTATGATTGGAAGGTTTTAGTAAGAAAACATTTCTTTTCCTATTTGATGTTTTAATAGTGGTGTAGAAAATTATGATCTGTATATTTCCTATGATACTTTGAAATAAATTTGATTAACTTATTTCAGCCTGCAAAACATGTCACCAGAGAAACAGGATTATACAATTTATAAGATGCGCAAGAAAGAGTAATAAAAATCTTGGCAGGCTTTGGATTATAAAACCCTTAGAATTTAAATCATTTTTAAAATTGGAGATTAAATTTTAACAATTTTTTAAATATGTGCCATGAAAATGATATTGAATTATATTGATGTGTTTTGGACCCAATCTGATTTAGGAAATAATAATATATGAGATTTGTATTTAAAAAACTGCCTGTATTACTTCAAGGTGAATCTAGCTGTAAGGAATTGGATATTACATTTTTCTGATTCATTTCATTTTAAATATCGGTCAAGCTGACTTTTTTTCACTTTGATGTTTATTTGATAGCAGATTTTTCAAGCAGAACATTTTTATGGAACAGAAAATTAAAGTTTAACCTTACAGTCATTATTTTGTGAAAATATGTCCTAAAATTGAATAGTTTTGGGTATGAATTCCAAAAATAATATAATATAAACCTTTTACTTTTTCTGCAGATCTTTTTAAATAACACACAATGTCCTTGAGAAAAAATGCAATTTATATAAGTCCAACATTATAACTTGACAATATATATGATAAAGCAATCCCAAGGGTGGGGCAGGGCTAAAAGTTGTGAACATTCTGTGCCCACACCCACTGTGAACAGGTGGACAAAATCCACTTGTGTATTAGTGTATTGGCAAGTCCATAATCTGCAAATACTTCCACTAATGATACAACATTGATGGGAAGACATTATGATACATATGTCATTTTCTCCTTACATGTTTGTCACCAAATACCTTGTTGACAAACTTCTGTGCTTGATTTACAATTCGGCCAGGGTTACAAAAGTTGACTTCTAAGTTCTGAAAGAATGTTGATAATGATAACTGATTGTTTTCTAAATGTCATATGATTTTCTAAAGGATGATATACAGGGTGTTTACTGTGTACAATGAAATCAGTCAAAAAAGATAAGATATTCTTAATTTATGTTAAGATGTTTGAAATATGATCAATTTTAACAAGTAAGGGATGTGTCAAAATACTTGCCAGCCGTTTGACCCGAAAAATCAACTTGATTAAGGAAGATTGCATGACCTGGATCTGAAGTCTGCATGGACAAGAACAAAAACTGTTGTCCTTATCATAACCTAATGGCATGACAGATATCGTGTATCATGACTAGGTATAGTCTGTAGAGATACTGTATACCTTTACTTTATTTTCCAAAAAAAAAGTAAAATTTCTGTAGTAATTTACTTATGACTGGAGTGATTGACCAATAAAATTTGTATTGCAATAAGAGAATGTGTATTGGATTTCAAACATCTGTGACTCATGAGTCTTTCGTGTATAATTAAAGTAACTTAATATAGATAAAATCTATTGCCTGTATGCATACAGATTTTTGTACATGAATGTTTTTATAAACAGATGATAGTGCAGGGATCTTTTTTTTGAGTGCCAGCATTTAGTCTTTAAAATTAAAATAAGTTTTGTAGCAGTGTTATATTTTGTATTGATGTAGAAAATCAATGTCTTAATCAATAAGAACAAACACTACATGTTCTGTTGGTGACATGTATAAAATAGAATGAGTTGTTTCCCCTGAAGGATTGTGTAAAGAAATTTGGCAACATTTTCAAAGCCTTAAATAGTAAAAATTTATTGTTACAACTCAAACAAAAACATTTACTTTGGCTTTACAAATTTGTTTGACATGTTGATGAGTAGTAAAGAAAATATTTACCTTTCAATTTCACAAGCTTTCTTAAAAGAGGAGTATCTTTTTCTCTTAAAGTTCTTAATTTATTTAATAAGAAATTAGTGAATTTGTATCAAATATTTGTTTATAGTTTGAAAAAAAGAAATGTACACAATTTAAAGCAGGTCAAAATTTTAAGGTTTTAATCTGTTTGCATCATGGTAATGAAGGATTTATTTTAATGACCCTTTATAGCCGAAGGTGCAAGCAAACATTTAAATGATACTGATACAATACACAAAAGATAATTATTGAAAAGTAACAAACAAAACATGGACAGGTCCCTTAGGCCAATAAAAATCATCTTCACATTACCTAAGAAAAATACCTGCTTGGCATAGGGTGGTTATCACCTGTATTAAAAGGTATTTAAAATTCATAGGTGAGAGATTTTTTTGTGATAGCAGAATTTGCAAGGGAAATTATGAAAACATTTTAGATATTTGTTACTGAGGGCTATCTATTAGTTGCAAGTATTTTGTTTGGAATGCATAATAATATATTTTGGTTACGTAAATGTGTTTAAATAGTGTATAAAGGGACAGACAAGGTACAAATTTGTCAGGTGTTTGATGTTTGACAAGTCACACACCCGTGAATTAATACAACATAAATGTTTTATGAAGAAGAAAATTCCTCAGTGATGGGATATTGTGGGATACACACACTTCAGGATGTATAATTGTTTACATTTATGATGAGGACAGATGGATATAAGTTAAACGATTCTGACATACATTTAAGTTGGAGACACCAAACATCTTGGATCTGTCAAAAAAAATTTATGAAAACAAATTTAATTTAGAAGTCGTGGATTACAGAACACTACTTATACACCAAACTGTTTTAATTTTAATGTGACTCAAGACAACTAACTATGAAGGATAGCTTTTACTGGAACTAAACTTTACAGATTTTGTTACAAATTTTATGGATAATTTTCCTGTCTTCGTTTTATCAGCAGATGTACTGAATTTTAACAATTTGCAAAGTGTGGGACTTTTTAAAATTTTCATAAATTGATTGTGCCAAGGAATACAAATTTAAGTTTTTACCATGTATATCTTAAAAAAGAAGACAACAAACTTAAACAATTTATGTTCCGTCTGCTGTCAAATTTATAAAGTTAAATCGATTGACATCAGGAGACAGCTTGCATTTTATAATGTGTATATACTGTGACAAAATTCTTTGGTATGTTGGTATAGATTTTTGAGGATTAGCCAGTTTGTGGTCATTTTAAAGGTATAAAAGTTGTCCAGGGATATGACAAGTGATAGTCATTCATTCCATAGACAGGTGTTTATGGACATTAAATATTGGTGACCCTCTGTTTCTTGGGACATAAACTTGTGGATAAATAATTCCAATTAAACCTGAACATTACTTTAAAAAATGCAAACACAAAATATTCAATATAAAAATGACATTTTTATGGACTTCATTAGTGACCTGACTTAATGTACTAGATATTGACCTTAGTCTATGGATTTTGTGGACTATGATGATTACTATTCTGGGAACACTTGTGATGATGGGTAGGTACCAGATAACAATTTCAGATCGATAAGTTAGTCTAAATTGAAACTGCACAGTGCGTGTTTTAAACTTAAATATCTGAATATCTACTTGATACTTTTTAAGTACCTATTAATTGCTTTAAAAAAAATTATTAATGAATGGTTGGCATTATTTTGTATTTAATGTGTTATGTAAATAAGTGCATAAAAGGCATTTGTGTATTTTTTACCTTCACTTAATATTGATGTTTTAACCTCAATATAAAAGGCACTTATTACTGATGGCTGCCCTTCGTGCAGTGTTTTCTCTGTCATACCTATAATAGGCAGTTCCTGTATATACCTTAATTGAGTAAGATATGTTATTTAACACAGTACAAGCACCTGCCTATAACTCTTAACTGCTTCCCATTTTGCAGGTTTTCCTGTATGCAAAATTTTGAGTCATTTCATAGAAAAATGTATCATTTCCCAAAATATCTTTAAAACTGTGATTAAAAAATAATACATGTATTTGGAGTCAATACATAGGAATGTGTGTCCTATAGCTACTGATGTAACATCTTGTAGGACAGAAATATTTATACAGACTTTATATATGTTTATTTGTTAAAAGGTCAGGACTTCTAGGACTAATTATACTATGCATTAGATTTATGTTCCACTACTTTAGTCATTGATGTCCTTTCAAAGATAAATAAATTTTCACCAAGTATTGAAATTATTTAGGCCAATATTGCTGATCTAGACATAAAGACACATACTGAATTCAAAGACTACTATGTATGTCACGCTTTCAAGTTACAAATTAGAAAAACTCTTTTAATTGATTGCTAATGATATTTAATTCTGTAATAAGTTAACAAATTTCTATGGACAGGCACTATAAAGTCTGCTTCAGATGACATCAGTGGCATTTTAATGATGTCATAACGTCTGCTTCAGATGACATCTGTGGCATTTTCATGGTGTCATTATAACATCTGCTTCAGGTGACATTAGTCGCATTTTCATGATGTCATTATAACAACTGCTTCAGATGACATCAGTGGCATTAACATAATGTCATTATAACGTCTGCTTCAGATTACTTTACTGGCATTTTCAGGATGTCATTATAATGTCTGCTTCAGATGACCTCAGTCGCATTTTCATGATGTCATTAAAACATCTGCTTCAGATGACATCAATGGCCATTTTCATGATGTCTTTATAATGTCTGCTTCAGATGACATCAGTTGCATTTTCATGATGTCATTATAACTTCTGCTTCAGATGACATCAGTGACATTTTCATTATAACATCTGCTTAGATGACATCAGTGGCATTTTCATGATGTCATTATAATGTCTGCTTCAGATGACATCAGTGGCATTTTCATGATGTCATTATATTGTCAAAAACAAAATTATACAGAAGAGATCAATTCATTAACTTGAACAGCTCAATTTAGAAACGCCCATTACAAGTACCAGTATATTGGTTTGAAGTTGAATCTTTATACTGTAAGATTTATTCTTGTTCTCTTTAAGATCAAGACCTGATTCTGCTGTTTCAACATTTGTTGCTGCATCACATATTACTTCACAACATGTTAATATTCTGAGGGCCTATATATTTATGTCACTGGCTTAAAGCAAGAGCATAAATTATGTAAATTTATGTAACTTTGTCGTTTGAAAGAAGACCATAATTTATTCTCTCCTTAGAGGGGTAAAGTATACCATTACAGTCCGTTGAGGTTGAGCCGTAAACAGATTGTATACTACTGTATGCCTTATATAGAAAATCTGTCATCTTTATGAATACTGTGTTAACCTGAAAAACATCATAAATTGTATTGAGGTGTTATAATGAATAGACGTGTGTGTTGGCCTGAAGGATGATGTAACCTAAGTTGAATACAGTTGTGAAAGAGTTGACTTTTTATTGGCTCCACCCAATTAACCTTGTTAAATTAGGTTTACATTTTTTATAAACATTTATGAACAATTTACATTCAATACATATATATGTACTGTGTGTGATTGTGTTACAAATACAATAACTGTGTTTTATGAATCAAATAAATAAGATTTAAAATGTTTTATTCATTGTTTACACTTGTATATGAAATGGACACTTTAACAATTTGAATAAATGTGAGTGTTATCATGTGGGGTAGAGGTCAGGAATATCAGAGCATAAAACTAAAATAAATTTCATTCACCGTAAATGTCATATCTTGAGGACATAAGGTACAAGAGATAAATTGAATAATAACCCTTAAACATGTTTAATGAATATAACAAAAATATTAAGTAAGAAAAGTCGTTAAACCCCCACCCCCAGTCTTTACTACACCTGTAAATAGGATTATTTTGGAAATGTTTCTCTATATGTTACACATTGTACTGATCCTGTTTAATTTCTGTATAACAGACACTAACCTTTTTGGACGTAATTTTAAATGCATGCAGTTAAAAACAAATATTTAAACAAGTTATATTTTTAAATGATTTGTTATGTAAATGACCCCTTTCAAGTGTCTTAACTCCTTAACTTGTTTATCTCCTTTAAAGTTCTAATTAAAGGGAGATTACTATTAGTTTCCTTTTCTAAAATTATAGAAAATTTCAGTATTATAAAAAGAATGTTTTTTAATTATGATTTTTTTTTTCAGAATAGAGAAAGAGTATACAGCACTGAAGAGTAAAGAGAATGAAGATCAAATAGAACTCAGGGTAAAGACTTTAACATTACCAGTCATTGATTGTCCGGGCAGTTTGTAAAACAACACAATTTACATATCTCATCAAGGGTCCAGATGAAAAATATTTAAAATAAATGCTACTTATAAAATCAAAATTCATTAGCAATAAATTTTTTAGAAGTGTATGGGTAATGTTGGCAGGTTTGAAGCATGTCTTTGGCACAAGAAAAGAACAAGTTCTGCATTAGAGATACAACATTAATGAAGTAAAACACAGGCTGGCATAAAATAAGAACTTGTGTCCTAATGTGGTATTTGTATTCTCACTAATGAGACAGCGAGGTACCTATTTTTAGCCTGTTGATATATATGGGATCTAACACCGGTGGGAGGGCAAGACGGGAAAATCTCAGACACCCAAGTGAAAAGATTTCTGGTCTTCAACGAGACCAACAGAAATCTTTCACGTGGGTGTCTGAGATTTTCCCGTCTTGCCTTACCACCGGTGTTTGATTCTATTTCTCACTAATTCGTTAAAAAAAATCTGGTTCTGTTCTGTTGGAAGATGGCAACAAATAGAGTTATCTACCCTGAATGCAATCTCTAGTGTACACATGTTGCGTCACAGTGTTTGTTTTGATGTTTACCGCTTTCATATTGTAGTATAAATTGGGTCATGGAAGCTCAGATATGTTGTTTTCATGCTAATATTTAAAAAAAAACATAGTAAACCAACACAACTAAAGCAAACATTTTACAATTTTTATTGCTGAACCGACAGTCGACGTCACAATACATTTTTACGGGAAAAGGAGCGTGAAATTCTTATCTCACCCACGGGTTGAGACAAGGATATCTCAACCGGCTAAAAATAGGTACCAAGCTGTCTCATTAGTGAGAAATCCTTATCTCAACCTGTGGGTGAGATAAGAATTTCATGCTCCTTTTCCCATAAAATGTATTGTGATGTCAACTGTCTGTTCACCGAGAAAAATCATAAATATATGCACTAGTTGTGTTTGTTTACTAGGCCTCTTTAAATATTAACATGAAAAACAACATGAGCTTCCATGAAGCAAGTTATGCCGCAATCTGATAGCGGTACACATCAAAACAAACACGTTGACACAACAACTTATACACTGAAGATTAAGATCAGGGTAGATAACTTAAAACATGACAGCACCGGACTTTTTTTTAACGAATTAGTGAGAAATAGAATCAAACACCGGTGGTAGTGCAAGAAGTGAAAATCTCAGACACCAGCATGAAAGATTTCTTTTGGTCTCCAACTTGGCAGAGCCTCGTTGGAGACCAGAAATCTTTTCTCTTGGGTGTCTGAGATTTTCCGGTCTTGCCCTCCCATCGGTGTTAGATCCTTTATTTCTAAATCAAGAAGATGCTTCAGTGTGGCAGCACAGTACAAACTTAACTCAGCAGTGTTGGGTCCAGTATAAAGCAAGTAGATATGTAACAGCCAAACAGTTTTCTCTTATAATTACTTCTTTCTAAATAACTTGAATAGAAAACTCTTTCTCAACATGCTCAATACAACTTTATTTTATTGTCCTTGGTTAAATCAAGTAATAAGTGATACATTTTAGTAATATTTCACTAGTTCATTTCATTGTGAATTGAGAAAAAGCTGTATTTTAATATCAATTTAACATAATTATTCTTCTATTTACAGAGGTTAAGAACAGAAAATAGATTGCTGAGACAGAGGATAGACAATTTGGAAAAGGTATAACACTACTGGCAATAAAAACGACTGTTAATACCTGTCACAGTCGTTTGCAGTCTGTCACTGACTGAGATGACTACAAAATGTTTGTAAAGACTGCAAATGCTGTGTCAGACAATATTTTTTAGTGTGACAGTCATTTAATGTCTGTCTTTGTAATATTTTGTCTGTCACAGACATTTTTCTGTTGACTTAGTCAAAATTTGTCTGTTACAATGGTGTGTTCATTATATCAGTCAAAAAGTGTGTTTCACAGACATATTTCCATTGTATCAGACAAAATGTGACTGTCACAATGCCTGGTAATTAGGGCCCCCACTATAGTGATCAGTCTGTCCGTGCGTCCGTCCTTCAGAACTAATCGTGTCCGGGCTGTAACTTTTTTGTCTTTTGAGATAGGCTTTTGATATTTGCAATGTGGGTAGATAATATCAAGGCGATGTGTCGCATACCCTGGTTGATAACCTTTGATCTTGAACTTTGACCTTAATTTCACATTATTGCTTTCTGTATGACAAATTTATGTCCGGGCTGTACCTTTTTTATCTTTTGAGATAGGCTTTTGATATTTGGAATGTAGGTAGATAATATCAAGGCGATGTGTCGAATTCCGTGGTTGTTGACCTTTGACCATAATGTCACATTATTGCTTTCTGAATGACAAATTCATGTCCGGGCTGTAACTTTTTTATCTTTTGAGGTAGGCTTTTGATATTTGGAATGTGGGTAGATAATATCACAGCAATGTGTCACATACAGTGGTCGATGACCTGTGACCTTGAACTTTGACCTTAAGGTCACATTATTGCTTTCTGAAGGACAAATTCATGTCCGATTTGTAACTTTTTTATCTTTTGAGATAGGCTTTTGATATTTGGAATGTGTGTAGATAATATCCAGGCGATGTGTTGCATACCTTTGGTTGATGACCTTTGACCTTGACCTCGAGGTTGAAGGGGCTCACAGAGATGGGTACCATCTCACTGATATCTAGTTATAATTTTTTATTTTTTAACACCTGTAAATATTTTTAATTTCTAATTATTTATTGTAAATGTTTGGAATTAAACAAAAATACAGTCGAACCTCGTTGTCTCGAACTTGGTTGACTCGATACCTCGGTTATGTCGATATAATTTTTTTAAGTCCCGGCAATTTTCCCATATCAACAATGAATTCCTTCCTCGGATGTGTCGATCTCGGTTGTTTCGATATTTCGCTTAACTCGATGGATTTTTGCAGTCGGACAATATTAATTAGTGTAATTTTAACCTCGTTGTCTCGAAGTTAATTTTGCTCTCGATATCGATGTCAAAACTAACAATTTCATTTGTATTTTGTATTGTTACTTAATACGCGTCTGTTTATTTTAAACACCTGTCATTGAGCAAACACGATTTTTGATTGGCAATTACAATTTGAACAGGCAATTTAATAAAACGAACTGGTAATCCAAGCGCAGGACATGCATTAGTAAGGTTAATTGATGATCCGCTAATTACTGTCCGAATTATTTTATCATGTTTAATTAAAAATGATAGTTATTGAAAAGTGCTTTAGATCTGATCAATGATGTATGTGGTCGAGTTTCTTTTCAATAAAGACATTCTGTTATTTTTGTTGACTTGTGAGTTGTTAATTACGTAAAAAACAATTTGTATTGTTTCATTAGTTCTATCGAACTGTAAGTTGATAAGTGTTTTCTTGGTATGCATTTCCATAATTTCGCAATAAAGTTTATAAAATATGATTACACGATTTATTCATTATTGTCGATTTATGTGAACGGCTAAAATACTTCATATATCGCACGCTACAAATACCGTGACAAAACAAGCGATGCCGAAGTTCGAAACCAATGTACATGAAAAAACTACCGTTAGATTTTTTATAAATCAAATAATGAAAATGACGTCACACCCTAAACTCGGTTGACTCGAACTTCGGATAACTCGATATATTTTTTACGGTCCCGCAAACTTCGACTTATCGAGGTTTGACTGTATCTCTATTTGTAAATTGTACCTACCCACACTTTACACTTACAAATGCTATGCAAATAGTTATGTTACAGACTTAAATGTATGTTTAAATATATCTGTTTCTACAAAATTAACCATCTGCAATGAAGACTGCTCAAAATTTAATCATTCAAATGTTGACATTAACTGAATTTATCAATACCTTACTTATCCCTCTAATTAAATTAAAAACCATATTTAAGACATCATAACATACACCTTTTCTACATTTTTTCAATTAAAAATTAACAATATACTATTAGTGACCATGATATAGGTCGCTATCTTGATTTCTCAACCAGAGAAAGTGTAATATTTTTTACATTTTTACAGAGGGTTGAGAAATACTGATAGCCACTGCACATCAAAGCCAGTTACAATTTTATTACATGAACCAACAAACAAATCCTTGTCTGTCATAGTAAATCTATGAGAAGCAGAGATCCATTGTTGTTGACAAAAGAAGAACATGGATCAGATCAGAAAACAAGTTGATTTTGGATTCTGTTTGTGCAGTGGAACTGTGAAGCTGACAAAAATAACCATATTTTGGTGCAATTTAACATGGCCTGAAAGTAGTTTTTAGACCAATCAAAAACATGCACAATTTATTTATTATTCATGTAATAAATTAGTTTATATCATAAAACAGCTGACACAGTATTTGTTTCACATTTGAAGTAATAGCCTTACTTCCGTGAAATCAAAACCCATTGACTATGTGTCAACAATAGGGTTGCAGTCAGATTGCCAGCTTTTCTTAAGAAAGTATAGGTAACAACGTTACAAGTATAAAGATTTCTGATTTTTTTATGATATCAATACAATTCTTATTTCTTACTTTAAAACAGGAATCAGCATCGTTTGCAGACAGATTGATCCAATTCCAACTGACCAGAGCACAGGAGGCAGAGGAGACTTATGCTCTTAAGAACGATTTGTCTAGCACCAAACAGAAGTTAGCAGACACACAGAAAAAGTTGACAGAAGCCAACAGTCTGATAGGAGATATAAAACAAAGAGTAATAATCACTGCTTAATTGTTTTCAGAAGTTATAATAAAATTCAGTCTATTTAAGACACGCTAACCTGACATTTTATGTATAGATATGTTTTGGTTTTAGTGAACAGATTATACCTTTAAACTAAAATTATTATCTTTACATTTGTCTAATATTTTTTATCTTTAAGAAATTGAAGATGGCAACATACAATGTTTGCTGTTTTTTGGCACTATAAAGACAAAATAAGACCAAGAAGAATGGCTGACATAAATTCCAAGAAATATCAAACACAAGGGACAAACATATAAAACTTTGACAAGCAGCAGTCCATGATCAACATAGAAACCTTTGTTTTCTTTTGTAATTGTTAACTTTTCTGTTTGGAAGAAAAGAGTGAACATGATAAGCAACCTGTCTGTTAATGCTACTACAGTCACATGATAATTTATCTGTGTATCAATGTCACATGATAAACTAACTTTATTTTATGTGGTATTGAGCTCGTAATCACTGATTGGGTTTGTTTATTATCTGTAAATGGTGGTTTTGGGCTCTAAGTGATTCATAGTGATTATTTTTTAATATTTTCTGTGACTAGTTGTTTCAGTCTCTTAGTCAGTAAATTGGGACTTTTTAATTTCATTTTCTCTTACCTCTAGTAGTAGGCTGTTAGTCATCTGTGTCTCGTGGTTAATGGCTCTGTATAATAAGCATAAAATGTAGTGATGTTTTTCTGTGACTGGTAATATTTAATTTAATATTTAGTCAAGGAATATTTATTACAGACTTCCAGTATAAACTCAGCAGCCTCACTAGATGACGGGGAAGCACAGTCTGTAGTACAAAGTCTACAAGAGGAACTGATAGCTCTAAGACTCAAAGATGCTGATACAGACTCTCTTGTTAAAGAACTCAATACAAAGATTAGAGACTTGGAGGATGTAAGCTTCTAATGTGTATTAATAAAAACGTCTGTGCACTTAGGCCAGAAATAATTGAAAAAGGGGGTTGTTAGGCACATTTTTTAACTGAACATGCAACCAATTTTAATTGATTGCTGATTTCTTTTATTTAAGACAATAATAGTAAAAACCTATACCAAGTGCCTTACACCCTATTATCAATCATTTCTGCCATATCCCGAGACAAAGAAGGAGTTACAACATCTTGTAATACAGGTATTATCTCCTTTTAGGGCGATGATTAAATTTTTTTTAAATGAATGTTTTTGAAGGACCACTAGCTGGCCGCTCTTAAAACAGGTTATCAGTATCAGGAAGAATATTTGAAATAATTTTTGTTTGCCTGAGTGCTTGTCTTTCTGCAAAGTTATTTGTATACATTCCAAGAATTTCTGTGTTGATCTACAATATTTGGTTATTTACTGAATTGTTTTGTACAATAATGTTACTTTGAGTGTCATTACCTCACACATTTATTTACAAATTCTAAGTGTGTATTTATGTATTTACTAATTGTTTTATTTTCAACACATGCACCAAAGTGGGTATGTGGGTATGTTTCTTTATTGCCCTCATATTGCACTCTCCCCGTCTGTCTGCCTGTCAGTTCTAGACATTCCGGGTCTGTCTACCTGTTAGTTCTAGACATTATATACACTATATATTACACCAATCATGTATCAGTAACTTCTGAATTCTAACAACAGTTGCACAGCACCAAAGCATCACATTATACAGTTAACGCCAGTCAGTGAACATATCAGAAGTTGTCACTGTTTTATGGAATTCTGCATTTCTTTGTTTCTATGACAACTATCATTCTTATGTTATTAAAATATGGTACATAATTTTTTTTATAGTTTTTGAGACCAGCAAACAACAACATATGAATGCAGTTATCAATTTTCAGAGACAAATGAAATTAAAACTGAACTTTCAAATTGATTTCAATCAAAATGGTAACAAAGCAGTATAAAGATTATGCAAGTTTCAGGTTTAATAATGTTATGGAAAATACCAAACTAAATTTCACGTTTTTTATAAAGCTATGTAATGTGTTGTTAGATTCTACAGAACTTCCTGCTCATTCCAGGGAGATAACTATTCGTGTTCCTGTTGTAGGACATGTACAATCTATGGAATTTTCTTTCCTATAATATTATTATAATAAAAGTTGTCTTTGTATCAAGTTGTATTGATATTATAGTGTATATATCACTTATACTGTCTATTTAGTTCAAAATAATTAGTCACACGTTACAAGATCAAAACATGTGCCATTTTGTATTTAGACGAATTTTATTGGCAAAGTTAATTATGTAAATTTATTCTATTTATGTGCAAATATAAGCAAAAATATTCTTTTCTGTTTTTGATGGGCTCATCAAGTGTATACAAATAAATGAAATAGTTGTTTACTTGTAAGTTTCAATGATTTTTTTTTTTTGCTATTTCAAAAAAAACTTCTATTTAAATAGTTTTACTTAGTTTTTTATTTAGATTAGAGCTAAAAATATGTGATACTTAAATAAAACAGATATTAAATTTGTGATGGAGTGAGACTTGCTCTTTTTGTTAATTTTTTTGGCCTTAACAGTCTGTGCAATAAGAATTTATGAGTATAGGCCATTTGGGCCTTCAACATGAAGGAACTTATAGGCCCAAAGACAGATTTGAAGGCTCAAAAAATTTATTGTGAAATTTGATAAAAAGCAAATAAAGTTATTATTCATTTATTTTTATTAAAAACAGTGTCCAGCATGAAAATACACAAATTTATATAAAGAAAACATTGATTGAATGGTCAATTAATAAAAATGGTTTATCGATTGCACAACACAACTCGGGCGTTTTTCATGTTAAAGTTATTAGGTCCGAGTGAGTAATTATAAATAACACGCCACCCGGAGTTCTTTCTGTTGATGTTTAGAGGCCCGAATCGGGTTTTACACGCCTCAGGCGTCGGGTGTGTCGCTTATTTCGCACACTGCTTAATTTTCTAAGCAAAGTAATTTTACATCATTTTTTTAAACTTTCTGACAGATTTATGATCATTACTTCTTATGAATCATGTGTGACAGAAATAATAAATATTGTATAAGGCAAAAAATTATAAGGATTTTTAACATCAATGACCATTTTACAAAAACAAATAACATATTACTTATTGTAGTCAAATTTACAACTACAAAAGGCTCCTAGCAACAATGTACAGAACTTACAAGAAGAGCTGATAGCTGTCAAGTTACGTGAGGCTGAAGCTAATCTAGGGCTTAAGGAGATGAAACAAATAGTCCATGATCTGGAAACTACTTTTGAGGTATATTTACTGAATGCTAGGTGGTGTTATTGTAGGTGAGGTCATTTTATAGTGGACCAACTTTTGATTTGTATGGAATGTGCAATTTTGTTCCAAAAATATACTATATTTTTGGTCCACAATCACCAGATTCTAACACAATATGTGTGGCTGTAACAAAATTGATATAAAGCATGATTACTTCCCCTTATGTGATTATGGATGGTTTACTAGCCTTATCAATAAGTTAACTCCTTTTAAAGTTGTGATGGCTCAGTTAAAAATTTATCTTTAAATTTTAGATTTCTGTTGATAAAATTGTTTCTGGTGTATTGTCTGGGTATTTCCAAAAATTTTCATAGAATGGTACTTGGCAGACAACCCCACATAAATGACATTTTTGTGGTCTTTTTTCTGCAAAATATTTTAACACTGAACCAAAGCCCATCACAAAAATGTTGAAATACCTTAGAAATTGCAATTTGTTTTATTAATGTGTTTAAATTATGTTTAACGCCACTTGAAGCAATTTTTCAGCTATATCATGGCATCCAGTTTTTATTGGGGGAGTAAAGTGGAGAAAACCCCTGACCTTTGATTTTTTATTGGAAAGATAACTATTTGCAATAAAAAACAGTGTGACATCATAATAGTTACATTTGTATTTTTTTGTAGCAATATTTGTTATATTGCAAACCAAACTAAAATGTCCGTATTTTGTGTGATGAAAAACTGCTAGAATAACATAAATCTTAAAGTGAAACAATTGTTTGACTGTGGGTTAACACCACTTTTAACAATTTTATTACCAATATCATGGTGTTACGTTTTAATCAATGGGAGGAAGCTGGATTACCCGGTGGACCCCAGACCTTGAGCAGGTGGTAAACTTGTAATAGCAGTCTTTGTCAATTATGGTTGGAGTTTAGCACACAGTAAGGCTAAAACTATTAGGTGGCTTACTACTCCACCCACCTGGCTACCTAGACCGCATTAATGTAATTTCTGTAATATTCCCTCAGGTAATATAAATGGGTAATGAAGGATAAGTCTTGGACAAAATTATATATCAGAAAAATAGTTCAGTCATATGATGTATTTATTATTGAAGCAGGGACAATTAAAATCAGTTTTGTCTTGTTTCAGGATTAAAGCAGGGACAATTTTTTTCAGTTTTAATTTGTTTTCAGGATTTCAAAATAAAATCTTCAGTTGACAATGCATCATCAACAAAGGACAAAAACAGCAAACAAGAAATTAAACAACTTAAAGAGGAGATCATGACAATAAAAGTCAGAGAGGCTAACTGTCAGTTTGCACTGAAAGACTTAAACCGAAAATATGTTGAGTTAGAGACTCAAAACCATATAGTTACAAATCAAATCCGGAGAATGGATGAAGAAAATAAACAATTAAAAGCTAAATATGAGGAAAGCTTAGAACTAGAGAAAAAGTTTGACAACCAGATAAAGGAATATGTCAGAAAAATCGATGACATGGAGTCTCAGGTTTGTATCAGTTAAACCCATGTCAGCTATGTCTGGTTTTGTTAATTCAGGATATCCAGATTTTGAACCACATACTTTGATAAGTTTAATTTGACCTATGTGTGTTAAGAGGTATAATTACTCTGTAATAGTGGTGAGGTTTTTATTAGTAAAGATTTTGTGGCTTCCACAATCCAATTAGTTGATACTATAAATTGCTTTCTTAAGTTCTTAGGAAGACATTTACTCTGTAGAACTTATACACATATTTGTACCAATACTTTGAAAATAGTGTCAACTGTATACAGCAGTTATCAGTATTAAAAACTATTATTTTTGTCCTAAAATAGAAAATGTAATGTGAACAGAAACTATAGCCGTCTGTATTATCAGGTGGAATTTTTGTCCTGTGGTAGTCTCTTTTATTGGAAACGTACTTGCTTTAGTTCATGTTTATTTATGTGTGAAGAATCTTGACCAGTGTAAATGCAACAGCAAAATAAAAATTGCTAATATGGGTGATTGCCCTTTTGTTTTAACTTCCATTCCTCTGTACTGTGTATTTTAATATGGAACAGTCTTAGGTTCATTCCAGAAAAAGAATATTTTGAGTGGAAAACTTCTTAACATACAGCACTTTATTAGTTTTGCATTGATGATTTAAAAGTTAACAATAAACTGTTTCCTACATAAATTTAGGATCAGTTATCTAAACTGAAGGTAAATATAAAATTTGGGAAGGTTTCACTGGAGAAGTTTTCTGACACAGTCTGTCTGTTTACCTGGGAAGGTTTCACTGGAAAAGTTTTCTGACACAGTCTGTCTGTTTACCTGGGAAGGTTTCACTGGAGAAGTTTTCTGACTCAGTCTGTCTGTTTACCTGGGAAGGTTTCACTGGAGAAGTTTTCTGACACAGTCTGTCTGTTTACCTGGGAAGGTTTCACTGGAAAAGTTTTCTGACACAGTCTGTCTGTTTACCTGGGAAGGTTTCACTGGAAAAGTTTTCTGACTCAGTCTGTCTGTTTACCTGGGAAGTTTTCTGACACAGTCTGTCTGTTTACCTGGGAAGGTTTCACTGGAGAAGTTTTCTGACTCAGTCTGTCTGTTTACCTGGGAAGGTTTCACTGGAAAAGTTTTCTGACACAGTCTGTCTGTTTACCTGGGAAGGTTTCACTGGAGAAGTTTTCTGACTCAGTCTGTCTGTTTACCTGGGAAGGTTTCACTGGAGAAGTTTTCTGACTCAGTCTGTCTGTTTACCTGGGAAGGTTTCACTGGAGAAGTTTTCTGACTCAGTCTGTCTGTTTACCTGGGAAGGTTTCACTGGAGAAGTTTTCTGACACAGTCTGTCTGTTTACCTGGGAAGGTTTCACTGGAGAAGTTTTCTGACTCAGTCTGTCTGTTTACCTGGGAAGGTTTCACTGGAAAAGTTTTCTGACTCAGTCTGTCTGTTTACCTGGGAAGTTTTCTGACACAGTCTGTCTGTTTACCTGGGAAGGTTTCACTGGAAAAGTTTTCTGACTCAGTCTGTCTGTTTACCTGGGAAGTTTTCTGACACTGTCTGTTTACTTGGGAAGGTTACACTGGAGAAGTTTCTGACACAGTCTGTCTGTTTACCTGGGAAGGTTTCACTGGAAAAGTTTTCTGACTCAGTCTGTCTGTTTACCTGGGAAGGTTTCACTGGATAAGTTTTCTGACTCAGTCTGTCTGTTTACCTGGGAAGGTTTCACTGGAAAAGTTTTCTGACACAGTCTGTCTGTTTACCTGGGAAGGTTTCACTGGAGAAGTTTTCTGACTCAGTCTGTCTGTTTACCTGGGAAGGTTTCACTGGAGACGTTTTCTGACACAGTCTGCCTGTTTACCTGGGAAGGTTTCACTGGAAAAGTTTTCTGACTCAGTCTGTCTGTTTACCTGGGAAGGTTTCACTGGAAAAGTTTTCTGACACAGTTTGTCTGTTTACCTGGGAAGGTTCACTGGAGACGTTTTCTGACTCAGTCTGTCTGTTTACCTGGGAAGTTTTCTGACTCAGTCTGTCTGTTTATCTGGGAAGGTTTCACTGGAGAAGTTTTCTGACTCAGTCTGTCTGTTTACCTGGGAAGGTTTCACTGGAGACGTTTTCTGACACAGTCTGCCTGTTTACCTGGGAAGGTTTCACTGGAAAAGTTTTCTGACTCAGTCTGTCTGTTTACCTGGGAAGGTTTCACTGGAAAAGTTTTCTGACACAGTCTGTCTGTTTACCTGGGAAGGTTTCACTGGAAAAGTTTTCTGACTCAGTCTGTCTGTTTACCTGGGAAGTTTTCTGACACTGTCTGTTTACTTGGGAAGGTTACACTGGGAAGTTTCTGACACAGTCTGTCTGTTTACCTGGGAAGGTTTCACTGGAAAAGTTTTCTGACTCAGTCTGTCTGTTTACCTGGGAAGGTTTCTGACTCAGTCTGTCTGTTTATCTGGGAAGGTTTCACTGGAGAAGTTTTCTGACTCAGTCTGTCTGTTTACCTGGGAAGGTTTCACTGGAGACGTTTTCTGACACAGTCTGCCTGTTTACCTGGGAAGGTTTCACTGGAAAAGTTTTCTGACTCAGTCTGTCTGTTTACCTGGGAAGGTTTCACTGGAAAAGTTTTCTGACACAGTCTGTCTGTTTACCTGGGAAGGTTTCACTGGAAAAGTTTTCTGACTCAGTCTGTCTGTTTACCTGGGAAGTTTTCTGACACTGTTTACTTGGGAAGGTTACACTGGAGAAGTTTCTGACACAGTCTGTCTGTTTACCTGGGAAGGTTTCACTGGAAAAGTTTTCTGACTCAGTCTGTCTGTTTACCTGGGAAGTTTTCTGACACTGTCTGTTTACTTGGGAAGGTTACACTGGAGAAGTTTCTGACACAGTCTGTCTGTTTACCTGGGAAGGTTTCACTGGAAAAGTTTTCTGACTCAGTCTGTCTGTTTACCTGGGAAGGTTTCACTGGATAAGTTTTCTGACTCAGTCTGTCTGTTTACCTGGGAAGGTTTCACTGGAAAAGTTTTCTGACACAGTCTGTCTGTTTACCTGGGAAGGTTTCACTGGAGAAGTTTTCTGACTCAGTCTGTCTGTTTACCTGGGAAGGTTTCACTGGAGACGTTTTCTGACACAGTCTGCCTGTTTACCTGGGAAGGTTTCACTGGAAAAGTTTTCTGACTCAGTCTGTCTGTTTACCTGGGAAGGTTTCACTGGAAAAGTTTTCTGACACAGTCTGTCTGTTTACCTGGGAAGGTTCACTGGAGACGTTTTCTGACTCAGTCTGTCTGTTTACCTGGGAAGTTTTCTGACTCAGTCTGTCTGTTTATCTGGGAAGGTTTCACTGGAGAAGTTTTCTGACTCAGTCTGTCTGTTTACCTGGGAAGGTTTCACTGGAGACGTTTTCTGACACAGTCTGCCTGTTTACCTGGGAAGGTTTCACTGGAAAAGTTTTCTGACTCAGTCTGTCTGTTTACCTGGGAAGGTTTCACTGGAAAAGTTTTCTGACACAGTCTGTCTGTTTACCTGGGAAGGTTTCACTGGAAAAGTTTTCTGACTCAGTCTGTCTGTTTATCTGGGAAGGTTTCACTGGAGAAGTTTTCTGACACAGTCTGCCTGCTTACTTGGGAAGGTTTCACTGGAAAAGTTTTCTGACACAGTCTGCCTGCTTACCTGGGAAGGTTTCACTGGATAAGTTTTCTTACACAGTCTGCCTGCTTACCTGGGAAGGTTTCACTGGATAAGTTTTCTGACACATTCAGCCTGCTTAACTGGGAAGGTTTCACTGGATAAGTTTTCTGACACAGTCTCTCTTCTTACCTTAATAGATTGTTATGTTGCACATTGTATTAAGGAAGTCATTTTTAGCATTTTGTCACTTCATCTGAATCACTATGCCAAACCATGGTTTATGGCAGGTTTTCTTGGAGAAACTATACTAAATCCACTTACTTTCATAAATAACTGCCATGACAAATATTTTTTTTTATAACTAAATTTTCTTCATGTACTTCAAATTCATGAAAATTGTCACTTATGTCATTTTTTAAGCTATATCATGTTGTCCAGTTGTAATACAGACAAATAATGATACACAAATGTCCGTCTATATGTTCAGTGTGTAAATAGACTAGACTTTCTAGACATAATTGGGCTAAAAGTGATCACTTTCCATAAAACAATCAGGTGCACTTTTTTAATCATTTCCTGGTAAAACTCATCAGTAGTATTGAAATTTATTTAGCAAAATGTTCATGCACTTTAGTATCATTTACTGTGGCCAGGTACACTGTTTTGGTAATAGCAATAACTCTAAATTATTGTCAGGAAAGGACAATCTATAACAAGTTTCGTGTGATTTAGAAAAATTCTCTGAATTTTTTTCATGAGTAATGTATTGTTCATATATCATAACTTTTTCACAAGAAAAATAAATGAGTTCAAGCAGTTTAAAACGTAACATTTAATGTGATTGGATGTCTGATAGTTTTATATCTTAGGCCATCCTTAATAAAAACCAGTTGTTTGATGTTTCTACTAATGCACAATTTGTAAATGCAAAGGTAGATCGAGAATGGCAAATTTTTAAACCGGTAGATCGAGAATGGCACATTTTTAAACCAAAATATTTAAAAATTTTAGAGACTGCTACCATATTGCTTATATACAACACAATCTGATCATTATATTATTTTTTATACTTTTAGAGAAAAGAAGAGGCAATGATGCTGCGGATTAAGGAAGCAGAACATGCTCAAACTGTTGCCGAGCTACAACAAAAGATAGCTGACCTAGAAATTCAGGTATAGGTTTTATATATTGAAGTAGAAATGTAATAAACAAAAATTGTGGATTTTATTTAACAGTAATATATAAGTGTTATTGCCCTGTATTGAACAGTACCTTGTAAGGGTTATTGCCCTGTATTTAACAGTAACTTGTAATGGTTATTGCCCCTTATATAACAGTAACTTATAAGTTTTATTGCCCTGTATTTAACAGTAACTTGTAAGGGTTATTGACCTTTATTTAACAGTAACTTGTAAGGGTTATTGCCTTCATTTAACAGTTACTTGTAAGGGTTATTGCCCTTTATTTAACAGTAACTTGTAAGGGTTATTGCCCTTTATTTAGCAGTAATTTGTAAGAGTTATTGCCCTTTATTTAACAGTAACTTGTAAGGCTTATTGCGCATAATTTAACAGTAACTTGTAAGGCTTATTGCACTTAATTTAACTGTAACTTGTAAAAGTTATTGCCTTTATTTAACAGTAACTTGTAAGGGTTATTGCCCTTTATTTAACAGTAACTTGTAAGGGTTATTGCCCTTTATTTAACAGTAATTTATAAGAGTTATTGCCCTTTATTTAACAGTAACTTGTAAGGCTTATTGCACATAATTTAACAGTAACTTGTAAGGCTTATTGCACTTAATTTAACTGTAACTTGTAAAAGTTATTGCCTTTATTTAACAGTAACTTGTAAGGGTTATTGCTCTTTATTTAACAGTAACTTGTAAGGTTATTCCCCTTTATTTAACAGTTACTTTTAAGAGTTATTGCCCTTTATTTAACAGTAACTTTTAAGAGTTATTGCCAATTATTTAACAATAACTTGTAAGGCTTATTGCACATAATTTTACAGTAACTTGTAAGTGTTATTGCCTTTATTTAACAGTAACTTGTGAGGGTTATTGCCCTTTATTTAACAGTAACTTGTAAGAGTTATTGCCCTTATTTAACAGTAATTTGTAAGAGTTCTTGCCCTTTATTTAAGAGTAACTTGTAAGGCTTATTGCACTTAATTTAACTGTAACTTGTAAAAGTTATTGCCTTTATTTAACAGTAACTTGTAAAGGTTATTGCCCTTTATTTAACAGTAACTTGTAATGGTTATTGCCCTTTATTTAACAGTAATTTGTAAGAGTTATTGCCCTTTATTTAACAGTAACTTGTAAGGCTTATTGCACATAATTTAACAGTAACTTGTAAGAGTTATTGCCTTTATTTAACAGTAACTTGTAAGGCTTATTGCACATAATTTAACAGTAACTTGTAAGAGTTATTGACCTTTATTTAACAGTAACTTGTAAGGCTTATTGCACATAATTTAACAGTAACTTGTAAGAGTTATTGCCCTTTATTTAACAGTAACTTGTAAGGCTTATTGCACATAATTTAACAGTAACTTGTAAGAGTTATTGCCTTTATTTAACAGTAACTTGTGAGGGTTATTGCCCCTTATTTAACAGTAACTTGTAAGGGTTATTGCCCTTTATTTAAAGTAACTTATAAAGGTTATTGCATTCAGAATTATATGGGAGCGTAGAACATGTATCGAAGGTCAAAAATACACAGATTTCTTGATCTTTTTGTATGTATTTGCTTTGTTATATGGAACTTTAGACAGTTATTGTTGGAGAATCCAAGTCTAAAATAAAATGATCCTTCCAATAGGCTGTTTAATATAAAAACACTCAAACAACCATTAGAAAAAGTAATCTAATTAAAAAAAAGTCTGAAATGAATTCATCATGTAGATTTTTTTTCTGTTTTACTATCTTTACATCTATATTCTTAACTCTATTGTATTAATCTTGTTTTTCTGTGGAAGTTAAGAATTGAAGAACATGGATTATGCCAATTTACTTAGTAATTAAGTTTACTGTCAGTTTTCTACATATACTTTACATAGTTTAAGCCATTTAGTTCAGCTGGGCTTTCCGTTTTGACTGATTTTACTTCCAACACCCAGCCATCAGCATGAATAATCACAGATAACATTTTCAATGAATTGTGGTTCTTTAATGTTTTTTTTCAACTTTTAGAAAGAAGAAAGTTGGACAGCAGATCAACTAGAGAACAAAAGTGGACACGAGGAGCTTGAGAATCGTATATTTGATCTGCAGGATGAGGTGTGTGCTGCATGGGGTACTACTGCACACTGACCCTAGCGTGTGGGTGTCTCTTTCTCACCTAGCCCTATGGTACTGTCTTGCTAAGTACATATGGGGGTAACTGGGGGGAAACAGTTTTCTTGTGACAGAGAAATATTTATCTCCATTTTATGTAAATAGAATGTTAAGGCCAACATTTACAAGTAAATTCAATACAAATTCTGTCATGTAAGATTTTGGAAAGGAGATTATGTCTTAATGATGAAAAAAAGGTTAATATAAGTTGATTATATGTGTTATTTAATTAAAAATAATAATGAACTACATTTAAGAAGTGTTATTCATTTTATTTTAGACCTATTCTACATATGTAACAATACAGTACCATTCTTCTAATAACAGATTGTATACTTGTCTTTAACATGGTTTTTTTTTTCAGGACTTTGTACGTTACAAACTTTATAGCTTTTGTTTTCGTTTTAGTTTTCCTACCATATCTATATAATGTTCTATATTCAGATACAGTTTACTGACCAGTTTTGTTGTAAGATATTAAAAAAAAATACATTCAATTTTTTTTTTAATTCTTTAAAATATGATAATTGATATTAAATGTTCGTTCTATACAAACTTTTCTTATATTGTACATACATGTAAATAATTAGGTCTTAATGTTACCTTGAACTGTCATCCAGTTTGGAGGTAAATTTATTATTCATGTTTAGTATTGGTTGAGTTAGTTGAAGCTTATTGCTGGCAGTATGAAGTTTGTGCAAAGCTTAAATGTTGTCAATGTTTTACAATTCTCTTTCTTGTTCTGTCCCTTGCTTTGCATGAATACCTGTTCTGTTTGATTTTTGTTTACCACTGTCAAGGACTATTTTTGTGGTTTCATGAATTTAACTTTAAGTTCATATATATTAAACTCAGAATAGTTATAATTATTACCTATTATGCCCCTCAATTCTTTAAATAGATAAACATGACTAAAAAATTGAATACGAATACAACTATGAAAGCTTTATTTTCATTCGGCACAATGTACAACATATAACACAAGCTCCATAGAGCCTTTTACCAAAGTAAACACACAAAACATAAACAAGGACATACATGTTCATATGACAAACAACAATAAGACATGAGAGAGTAAGTATATAAGCACATGGACATACATTTATATTTTAGGCAGACATGAGAGAGTAAGTATATAAGCACATGGACATACATTTATATTTTAGGCAGACATGAGAGAGTAAGTATATAAGCACATGGACATACATTTATATTTTAGGCAGACATGAGAGAGTAAGTATATAAGCACATGGACATACATTTATATTTTAGGCAAATATGAGAGAGTAAGTATATAAGCACATGGACATACATTTATATTTTAGGCAGACATGAGAGAGTAAGTATATAAGCACATGGACATACATTTATATTTTAGACAGACATGAGAGAGTAAGTATATAAGCACATGGACATACATTTATATTTTAGGCAGACATGAGAGAGTAAGTATATAAGCACATGGACATACATTTATATTTTAGGCAGACATGAGAGAGTAAGTATATAAGCACATGGACATACATTTATATTTTAGGCAGACATGAGAGAGTAAGTATATAAGCACATGGACATACATTTATATTTTAGGCAGACATGAGAGAGTAAGTATATAAGCACATGGACATACATTTATATTTTAGGCAGACATGAGAGAGTAAGTATATAAGCACATGGACATACATTTATATTTTAGGCAGACATGAGAGAGTAAGTATATTAGCACATGGACATACATTTATATTTTAGGCAGACATGAGAGAGTAAGTATATAAGCACATGGACATACATTTATATTTTAGGCAGACATGAGAGAGTAAGTATATAAGCACATGGACATACATTTATATTTTAGACAGACATGAGAGAGTAAGTATATAAGCACATGGACATACATTTATATTTTAGGCAGACATGAGAGAGTAAGTATATAAGCACATGGACATACATTTATATTTTAGGCAGACATGAGAGAGTAAGTATATAAGCACATGGACATACATTTATATTTTAGGCAGACATGAGAGAGTAAGTATATTAGCACATGGACATACATTTATATTTTAGGCAGACATGAGAGAGTAAGTATATAAGCACATGGACATACATTTATATTTTAGGCAGACATGAGAGAGTAAGTATATAAGCACATGGACATACATTTATATTTTAGGCAGACATGAGAGAGTAAGTATATAAGCACATGGACATACATTTATATTTTAGGCAGACATGAGAGAGTAAGTATATAAGCACATGGACATACATTTATATTTTAGGCAGACATGAGAGAGTAAGTATATAAGCACATGGACATACATTTATATTTTAGGCAGACATGAGAGAGTAAGTATATAAGCACATGGACATACATTTATATTTTAGGCAGACATGAGAGAGTAAGTATATAAGCACATGGACATACATTTATATTTTAGGCAGACATGAGAGAGTAAGTATATAAGCACATGAACATACATTTATATTTTAGGCAGACATGAGAGAGTAAGTATATTAGCACATGGACATACATTTATATTTTAGGCAGACATGAGAGAGTAAGTATATAAGCACATGGACATACATTTATATTTTAGGCAGACATGAGAGAGTAAGTATATAAGCACATGGACATACATTTATATTTTAGGCAGACATGAGAGAGTAAGTATATTAGCACATGGACATACATTTATATTTTAGGCAGACATGAGAGAGTAAGTATATAAGCACATGGACATACATTTATATTTTAGGCAGACATGAGAGAGTAAGTATATAAGCACATGGACATACATTTATATTTTAGACAGACATGAGAGAGTAAGTATATTAGCACATGGACATACATTTATATTTTAGGCAGACATGAGAGAGTAAGTATATAAGCACATGGACATACATTTATATTTTAGGCAGACATGAGAGAGTAAGTATATAAGCACATGGACATACATTTATATTTTAGGCAGACATGAGAGAGTAAGTATATAAGCACATGGACATACATTTATATTTTAGGCAGACATGAGAGAGTAAGTATATTAGCACATGGACATACATTTATATTTTAGGCAGACATGAGAGAGTAAGTATATTAGCACATGGACATACATTTATATTTTAGGCAGACATGAGAGAGTAAGTATATAAGCACATGGACATACATTTATATTTTAGGCAGACATGAGAGAGTAAGTATATTAGCACATGGACATACATTTATATTTTAGGCAGACATGAGAGAGTAAGTATATTAGCACATGGACATACATTTATATTTTAGGCAGACATGAGAGAGTAAGTATATTAGCACATGGACATACATTTATATTTTAGACAGACATGAGAGAGTAAGTATATAAGCACATGGACATACATTTATATTTTAGGCAGACATGAGAGAGTAAGTATATTAGCACATGGACATACATTTATATTTTAGGCAGACATGAGAGAGTAAGTATATAAGCACATGGACATACATTTATATTTTAGGCAGACATGAGAGAGTAAGTATATAAGCACATGGACATACATTTATATTTTAGGCAGACATGAGAGAGTAAGTATATTAGCACATGGACATACATTTATATTTTAGGCAGACATGAGAGAGTAAGTATATAAGCACATGGACATACATTTATATTTTAGGCAGACATGAGAGAGTAAGTATATAAGCACATGGACATACATTTATATTTTAGGCAGACATGAGAGAGTAAGTATATAAGCACATGGACATACATTTATATTTTAGACAGACATGAGAGAGTAAGTATATAAGCACATGGACATACATTTATATTTTAGGCAGACATGAGAGAGTAAGTATATTAGCACATGGACATACATTTATATTTTAGGCAGACATGAGAGAGTAAGTATATAAGCACATGGACATACATTTATATTTTAGGCAGACATGAGAGAGTAAGTATATAAGCACATGGACATACATTTATATTTTAGGCAGACATGAGAGAGTAAGTATATTAGCACATGGACATACATTTATATTTTAGGCAGACATGAGAGAGTAAGTATATAAGCACATGGACATACATTTATATTTTAGGCAGACATGAGAGAGTAAGTATATAAGCACATGGACATACATTTATATTTTAGGCAGACATGAGAGAGTAAGTATATAAGCACATGGACATACATTTATATTTTAGGCAGACATGAGAGAGTAAGTATATAAGCACATGGACATACATTTATATTTTAGGCAGACATGAGAGAGTAAGTATATAAGCACATGGACATACATTTATATTTTAGGCAGACATGAGAGAGTAAGTATATAAGCACATGGACATACATTTATATTTTAGGCAGACATGAGAGAGTAAGTATATAAGCACATGGACATACATTTATATTTTAGGCAGACATGAGAGAGTAAGTATATAAGCACATGGACATACATTTATATTTTAGGCAGACATGAGAGAGTAAGTATATAAGCACATGGACATACATTTATATTTTAGGCAGACATGAGAGAGTAAGTATATAAGCACATGGACATACATTTATATTTTAGGCAGACATGAGAGAGTAAGTATATAAGCACATGGACATACATTTATATTTTAGGCAGACATGAGAGAGTAAGTATATAAGCACATGGACATACATTTATATTTTAGGCAGACATGAGAGAGTAAGTATATTAGCACATGGACATACATTTATATTTTAGGCAGACATGAGAGAGTAAGTATATAAGCACATGGACATACATTTATATTTTAGGCAGACATGAGAGAGTAAGTATATAAGCACATGGACATACATTTATATTTTAGGCAGACATGAGAGAGTAAGTATATAAGCACATGGACATACATTTATATTTTAGGCAGACATGAGAGAGTAAGTATATAAGCACATGGACATACATTTATATTTTAGGCAGACATGAGAGAGTAAGTATATAAGCACATGGACATACATTTATATTTTAGGCAGACATGAGAGAGTAAGTATATAAGCACATGGACATACATTTATATTTTAGACAGACATGAGAGAGTAAGTATATAAGCACATGGACATACATTTATATTTTAGGCAGACATGAGAGAGTAAGTATATAAGCACATGGACATACATTTATATTTTAGACAGACATGAGAGAGTAAGTATATAAGCACATGGACATACATTTATATTTTAGACAGACATGAGAGAGTAAGTATATAAGCACATGGACATACATTTATATTTTAGGCAGACATGAGAGAGTAAGTATATAAGCACATGGACATACATTTATATTTTAGGACAGACATGAGAGAGTAAGTATATAAGCACATGGACATACATTTATATTTTAGGCAGACATGAGAGAGTAAGTATATTAGCACATGGACATACATTTATATTTTAGGCAGACATGAGAGAGTAAGTATATAAGCACATGGACATACATTTATATTTTAGGCAGACATGAGAGAGTAAGTATATTAGCACATGGACATACATTTATATTTTAGGCAGACATGAGAGAGTAAGTATATAAGCACATGGACATACATTTATATTTTAGGCAGACATGAGAGAGTAAGTATATTAGCACATGGACATACATTTATATTTTAGGCAGACATGAGAGAGTAAGTATATAAGCACATGGACATACATTTATATTTTAGGCAGACATGAGAGAGTAAGTATATAAGCACATGGACATACATTTATATTTTAGGCAGACATGAGAGAGTAAGTATATTAGCACATGGACATACATTTATATTTTAGGCAGACATGAGAGAGTAAGTATATAAGCACATGGACATACATTTATATTTTAGGCAGACATGAGAGAGTAAGTATATTAGCACATGGACATACATTTATATTTTAGGCAGACATGAGAGAGTAAGTATATAAGCACATGGACATACATTTATATTTTAGGCAGACATGAGAGAGTAAGTATATTAGCACATGGACATACATTTATATTTTAGGCAGACATGAGAGAGTAAGTATATAAGCACATGGACATACATTTATATTTTAGGCAGACATGAGAGAGTAAGTATATTAGCACATGGACATACATTTATATTTTAGGCAGACATGAGAGAGTAAGTATATAAGCACATGGACATACATTTATATTTTAGGCAGACATGAGAGAGTAAGTATATTAGCACATGGACATACATTTATATTTTAGGCAGACATGAGAGAGTAAGTATATAAGCACATGGACATACATTTATATTTTAGGCAGACATGAGAGAGTAAGTATATAAGCACATGGACATACATTTATATTTTAGGCAGACATGAGAGAGTAAGTATATTAGCACATGGACATACATTTATATTTTAGGCAGACATGAGAGAGTAAGTATATAAGCACATGGACATACATTTATATTTTAGGCAGACATGAGAGAGTAAGTATATTAGCACATGGACATACATTTATATTTTAGGCAGACATGAGAGAGTAAGTATATAAGCACATGGACATACATTTATATTTTAGGCAGACATGAGAGAGTAAGTATATTAGCACATGGACATACATTTATATTTTAGACAGACATGAGAGAGTAAGTATATAAGCACATGGACATACATTTATATTTTAGGCAGACATGAGAGAGTAAGTATATTAGCACATGGACATACATTTATATTTTAGGCAGACATGAGAGAGTAAGTATATAAGCACATGGACATACATTTATATTTTAGGCAGACATGAGAGAGTAAGTATATAAGCACATGGACATACATTTATATTTTAGGCAGACATGAGAGAGTAAGTATATAAGCACATGGACATACATTTATATTTTAGGCAGACATGAGAGAGTAAGTATATAAGCACATGGACATACATTTATATTTTAGGCAGACATGAGAGAGTAAGTATATAAGCACATGGACATACATTTATATTTTAGGCAGACATGAGAGAGTAAGTATATAAGCACATGGACATACATTTATATTTTAGGTAAATATAAAGCTATTGTACAATAAAAGGTTTAAGAAAGTAAAAGGTTAATACCAAATAAACTAAAAGCACAGACAAGTGAGCACTCAGTAATAACAACATGATGTTATAATTCTGAAAGCATATATTATGGATGAGCATTAAACAGTAAAATTTTACTATAAAAAAAACGCTGACACTCCCTTCCATTCCTAGACTGTATGAGTGACTTAAATTGAGAAAAAATGTTTTCAGTTCTGAAATGGTCTGGAAGGCTGTTTCGAATAATACCAGGCTAATAACACATGTTCATAAGTAGTGCTAAACATTTTTTATTTTTCCTTTGGCCATTGTGATTTAATTCACTCACTACTTCTCATAACAACAATTTCCTTACATATATACTTTAATCTCAGACACTAAATAAGGCCTGTTGGCCATAAATCAAGCCCACTCTCTTTTTAAAGAATGTAAATATCTTGTAAATTTTTCCTACACTGTTAGCAAGATATTTAGTATTTTTATAAACTCGGACCAATGTGCCAGGATGTAGACACCAATGATTTAGACCTTATGATGGAAGTCTGTAGGTATTTCTTTTGCAGTGATGTGTCTTGTAGAGTGTAGTCCTACTCTTAATATAGTTCTGGTAATTAAGTTGTGGCAGGTAAAACAATTTTGCTTTTGTCTTGAAATTAGTAAAACTATGTCTATCAATTTATATGTAAAGGAAAAAAAATAATATAATTTTTGAAATTTTCGAAAAAATCTGTACTTGCATAAAACTATAACTTTTAGGTGTGAAAATACATTCATCAAATTTGAAGAATGAAATATAATTTATATGTATTTAAAATCCTAACAATTCTTAGATGTGAGATATACAGACACATCTTTTAATCATAATTGCACATTAACGAGAACTATAATCATGTAAACAATATAAAATCATGATTAAATCACATGACCTAATATTCCATCATAATTAATTGTATTGGCATTTTTCAAAACAACGAAGTGTAGTAAGTCGTCTACTATTAATCATTGGAGTGTAACCACTGAGGTTCTAAGTTTGAGAGATACTTCTGGCATTGCACTGTGAACTGACCAGAATTGCAAGTTCACTCCATGAAGAATGGTGCTTTTCACCTCAGATAAAAATAAGATATAGAAAAATTAGTGAAATTTTAAAGTTTTATAATTTTAAGAACCTGGGATCATACAAATTTCTCTTCCTTCCACCCATATGGATCTCGCAAATGAAACTCAAATTTAATTAGCTTACCGGACCCAAAATGTCCTGTGAGCTTTTGTCACTTTGAGTCTATCATTGTCGATGGCATGTAAACTTTTTACATTTTAATTTTTTCTCTTAAACCACAGAACCCATTGAAACCAAAACTTGGTCTCAATCTATTGGATAAAAATTTAAAAAAGGTCCCTACAGCAGGACTAAGTTAAACATATAGGCCGCATAGAAAAAAAGGCTTTTTCTTAAAAACTGATTAACCAATTGATACAAAACTTATAACTAGTATTGATTGGATGGTCCTCTACAAGGTTTATGTTTTATATGTCAATCAGATATTCAAAATAGCCATCATTGCAGGACTAGGTTAAACACGGAACCGGATTAAAAATATACAAAGGCTTATTTTTCTGAAACCAGTTGGCCAATAGAAACAAAACTTGTCAGGAAAAATGAAAATTACAGGACTTAGTTTAAAATAAATGAAATGTCGTCTTTATTGTCTATATAATTCAGGTGAGCAATCTGCGCCTCTTGAGAGCCTCTGGTTTAGAGTTCTTGTCTAGGTTGCATTATTTCTACTCATGTTACAAACTAGACATGTACAACTTCTAGGTTTTATGCATTAGTTTAAACACATTCAGGAAAAAATAAATATATATGTTACATGACTATTATGACATTTCTATTTTATATCTACTACATGTATATCTTCTATTTTATGATAATATCTACTGCAGACAGGGTTTGCTCGACTTGACTCCAAATATTAATTGACAAGGATTACCAGTTTTGTAACCAAAAGGGGAGGTGGTGGTATACTGGCTTCCTGCCCCAATAAAAACTAAATGCCCTTATATTAATGAAAAATTGCTGACAGTGGCATTAAACACCATATAAACAAACAATTTATGATAATAAAGTTTCAGTATTGGGCATATCCAATGGTTTATTTATTTGCAGTTTTGTACAATAATTTTGTACCTAATACAATCATATATATGATTTTTGTTTCCTTTTTTATGTCTAATGGATAGATTAGACATGTAATGTATGTGTTATTGTTGATTTTAAGTCTGTATCAGATAAATGTTTTTGTGGCATGATTGTTTAATTTGCATTAATTGGCCACACTTAGATTATCACCTCAGAATGTAAATCTTTTCTGATTTTTTTTCAACAATTGGAGAAAATAACTACTTCTTTATTGTGTTAGTTTTGTTGATTTTGATAATTACTTTAAATATTATTCTTCATTGATTTTGTGACATAAATACAAATTTGATTAAATTATTAAAATTTTATGTTTTAAGTATTTTTAATTGATTTTTTACGGTATTTCTTTCTTTTAACAGGTATTAAAATTAAAGTTTTCCCAGAGTACTCCAAAATCAGGATCATCATATACACAGAATGGTTTAGATGTCAGTGACAGCGATTCTGAGGACGATTATGATGATCTTGAAAACCCTGAAAGTTTGAACAAAACTTTGTCGGATATTATTGAAGGAAAGAAGAAATTCTGTGATTTATCTTTAAATACTCATCATGTTGGTGCTGAACTGACAAACGGACAGTCTGAAAATGAGTCAATGGAGAAAATTCTTGGTAACACAGACTCAGAGTGTTCACCAGGGGTGGAAGCTCATCGGTGCAATCCAAATTCTTCTGAAAACCATTCTTCTTTTTTTTCGGTTGAACTAGAACTGGAAAATGTGACAGAAAATTCTACAAATGGCATAGAGAACATGCATTCAGAAATTGTGACCAAGTCAGAAACCAGCCTGCTAGATGAAATTACATCTAGTTTAAAATCAGTGTCATTTGATAAATAACCAGAACTCACCATATCAAAACAGTTAGCAGGAACCATTTGTTGTAGCAAAGTAACATAAATAACCCTCCATTTTTGTATTTCTGGTGCAATTAATATTCATCTTTGTAACTTATATAATAATATGTACATGTATAAACCATTTTCTAAGTATATGGAATAATCCTTTAAAACTTTATATATTGTGCAATTTTGACCTCTGTGTGGTTTAGCATGACCTCTGTGGTTTAGCAAACATCAGTTATTCCTTAGTACCCTAACATGTATTGAGATCAAATTTTTTGCAGGAATATTTCTTGCTATTTTGTTGTCCTGCCAACGAAAGCTGGGGACATATAGATTTTTATTTGATTTGTGTGTTCGTCTGTCCTACCTCAGGTTTGTTTTTGCTTTGAAGCTTTCTTTCATGAAACCTGGTACACAGCAACAACATCATGAGATCTCTGTACTGGAAAAATTCTGTATGGCTGTGAAAATATCTAAGGCTTTAGTCAACTTAGAAAAAGGGGGGTGTTTACCAATATGTGCCAAGCCAAACAACAGTGTCATCGAGACACAACAGTGTCATCGAAACACATTTTCTCATTTCCTGATAGGTGATATATTAATGTATCTGTAGATATATTTATATGTAACTACTGGTAATCTTTAGAATTTGTGTTGTTGTGATGAATTGTGCAATGAGATATTTTTAAATATGGCATATAAGGCTAACCAATAAAAAACCAGAGGTCAAAGTTCATCATTGTCACGGTTCAGTGAATTTCCCATATATTAATGTAAACAGAAAACAAAAGTAAGAAAATACTGGCAAAATATTTGAAAGTTTGTAATAAATGTGTGATACTGTGTGATTATCATTGATAGAATTCTGTGATAACCGTTTCATATTTAGCGAGTGGTTTATCTCCCCTGATATATGAAGGAGAATTGTCCAGTTTGTTGAGTTATATTACTGGGCAAACAAACCAATATAAAACATGTACTCCTATTGCTTTTACTAATGTAATTTTGAATTTGTTATAATTTTGTATAGATTTACTTTTTTTGGGGGTGCATTTTGTTCTTGAATTTACCTAAAAATAGCCCTCATCATGATGGTAAAATAGCCCTCATTGTGATGGTAAAATAGCCCTCATTGTGATGGTAAAATAGCCCTCATTATGGTAAAATAGTGGTTTTCATTAAATTTTTTGTGTGTGTTTATATTTCATGAAATTTTAAAATATATTGATATAAAGAAAATAAAAAGCAGGAATATCACAAAAATGGACAAAAAAGGTGAATATATTCCCATGGTATATGTATTTCAGACCTTTGGTAATTAATGGTAAAAAGCAAATCAAATCTACTATTTATAGCTTATTTACACCTTTTTCAATAAGATGCATTTTCTCGTCATCTCATCTCAGGTCTGTTGCCCCTTGGATGAGATAAGGAACGAGAAAATGTATCTTATCATGCATCGAGTTTCAAAAAAGGTAAGTAATCTGTTGATCACTGTTTTGTAACAGGATGTTTACTTAAGGAAATCTTGACAGCGAATTGAGATGAGCCCATCTCACGCTAGTAGAGTGAGATGGGATAACATTGCACATAAAGGTCAAAGGAAAATACTGCAAAATAGCGATAAAAATTTCTAACTATTACTCAATATAAACTACAAATCACTTTAAAGGTCATTAAAAACCAGTAATAGAAAGGATAAATATGAGGGCATAACTAACTGGTTTGGAACAGCAACTTAAAACATGTGTTAGGGGCTGTGAACATATTATAACATGACCTCTGAGTATTAGTTGATATTTCTGGTTAAAAACTGAATTCTGTTTGACTTTGTTGATTATTATCTTCAATACATGTGCCAAATATTGTGAATATTTTTGTATATAGTTGACCTTGTTAACACTGTATATTCTACAGCCAACCACCTGTTATTTATCATATTTCTCCATTTTAAATAATAATTGGATTTCAAAGCAAAAAATTCAAGATTTGCAAAGCATTATTATTTTTGAAACTTTAAATGTCAAAGTATATATTATACTTTACATTGTAAAATGATGGGATTGCTAAGTGCAAATGTTTCAAACAGATTAAGAAGAAAATTAAACAAGACAATGAGGCAGTTTTAATCAGTGCATAGTTGACTGGTTATGCTGGTCAAAACCAGTTTAAATGCCCAGTGAGAAATTGTAATTCTACATTGTTGTCGAATTTATTTTTTTAAATTCTTATGAGTGGAACTAGTTTAA